>CAUZXS010001667.1:67500-134683 GCA_963585895.1 Sepioteuthis lessoniana | reverse complement strand
ATGACCCTCCTTATCCCACCAAGCTATGAGTTAGATAGTAGCACTACTGTTCTTCTATAAAGATGGTTATGGTATCAAATAACCTGTGAAGGTTGATATGCCATTAATCAAAGAAACCAAAACTTCTAGACAGATGCTTTAACAAAATCCATCACTCCTAGTCTTACATCAGAATGTTTTTCAACAAGATGGGTTATTTATCAACATCTAAGCATCCATCATAACCAATTGACTGCCAGATAGCCGTTGAGCCCACAAAAGGTTCATTGACGCTGTTGACAGGTGTTATTTTTCAATCTGCTTGTTACCAAATCACCTTCTATATCAGATAATGTTTAGTGGTAGGACCTGGTTTAATCACAGATCCTTCAACTTTTCTGCAGATAGTACAGGGTTAAATGGTACCAGTAGCACTTTCCCTCTCTCACTTACTTCCCCTCTATCTCTCTCTCTCTATCCCTTTCTTTTCACACACACACACACACACACATATATATATATATATATATACTGACCTGTTGGCCAGGACTGTAGAATATATTAACTGCACTCCTGCAGAACGGTAAGGCCCCCACAACAAAACCACCTGTTGACCATGGGTGGCAACATGTAAAACTTAAAGATGGGATCTTGATGGCTGAGCAGTTTATAACTCAGAATGTAATGTAAACTGCAACACTCAACTTTGATCCTTACTGGGCTAGATGGGGAGTCGAAGAGTCCTAATCTGATTAAATGGCTGGTCATGCCATATTTCTCTTTTAGCAAACAAGTGTTGTATAGCCATGACCACTATACATACACATATACATGCATGCAGAATCATAACGACGACACAATAAGACGAGCGGACACAGGTCTTTAGAAAAATATACCTCTCACTTTATTGAAAGGGTTGTGTGTGAGAGGGAGTTGGAGACCGAACAGAACTGCAACATATTGGCCCCCACTCTTATGGCCATCGCAGAGTTTCTTTCCCATTCTCCTGGGCAGCTCAACCAGGGATCTGGTTCTCATTTCAGCATCTTCTCACCAACTGCAAATGCTCAATCGAGGACCTGAGGGCCCCCTCTGCTGAGTGCTGGTTCTCTCTACCACATCTTATCTCCAACTAATTGAACTTCCTGTTGCCGGGGTTATATAACAATTTGATGCCCACTCTTCTTCCTGCTAGCATCACAATTTCGCACTCAATTCAACTCCTCAACAGTCAAGGTTATATCCTGATATTCATCGACCGGATGCACCTGTTATTTAAAATGATGCATTTCCTATTTTGACAGCTTGGCCGGGTCAGAGGTCAATATGCAACACTAGTCATCATCATCATCATGTCGTGCCACCAGCACGGATATCCCTGACCCTCTCTCGCCACTTTTCCCTATCGTTCATCGCCTCTGGCAAGTCTTCTGGACTACATCCCGTATCCTCACATAGTTGCTGAATGTATGTTCGTGCTGGTCGTCCTGATTTTGCTCGGCCATGTGTGGGGTTCCATAAGAGTACATCTCTTATGAGTTTGTCCCTGCTTCTCCAGCAGTGTCCTGCATATCTGGTTCGTCTAACTTGAATAGTTTTTGTGATAGGAGGCAGGTAGCCGTACAGTTGGTGTCTTGTGGGGTGTTGCCGCCAGGACTTATTCAAGATTGCTCGCAGCATTCTTGTGCAATTGCCGTCTAGCTTCTTCTCCAGCCATTTTGTTAGAGCCCATGTAGTGCATCCATATAGCAGTATCGATACAACCGCTGTCTGGAAGAAACTGCGTTTCATTTTATCGGTTAGGTCTGATTTCCATATAATTGATAGCCTATTGATAGCTGTCCATGCCTTTGTTAACCTCATGTCGATGTCCTTTTCAGTTGATGCTTCCTAGGTAAGTGAATTTGTCTATTAGTTTAAGAGGGGTTCCATCTAGAGTGGAGATGTTACCTGTTTGATTATTGCACATATATTCTGTTTTGTGTGCATTGACATACAGGCCTATGACTGCGGCTGCTCGTTCCAAACTATAGTACCTGAAATCATTTAAACTGTGCGCAAACAAATGATAGAATAGAATCATAATAGAATCATAAGTATTAGATAGTAATACTTGAAACCATTTAACTGAGTGTAAACAAATGAGCGCTAATTTTTTTATAAATTAAGTTACCAACAAACTATTAGCTTACAAACATATATATATATATATATATAGTCATCCACAGACAGATCTGTTTCGTTTTATCAGAACTCATCAGTGTGGCTAGACAGTATCTCCCCGTAGCTGGGATCGAAACCTGGTTGACTCAAACGTCAAACCAAAGCTTCTAACCATTCAGCCACGAGGAGATATTAGCTGTGAAGTAAATTTTAAACGGTTATGAATCACAATTACTATTGTTTACATACATCCGTTCAACGGTAGCCGAGACCTCAATTCAACTATGAAGAGGCTTGCAATAGACGCTAATGGCAACACGATTACTTCTTCGCCAGAGAACTGAACCCCACGGGGGTAGGGGAGTATATATATACATATGAACAGGATTTGGCATTAAATAAACCACAGGGGTTTATATGCCATTAAATAAAATAACTAAACCAACATAGATATACATATGTATATATCATCATCATCAACAAGGCATGACAACAACACGGATTTCCTGGACTCTCTCTTGCTATCGGTCCCAATTGGTCATTACTCTGAGCACATCCTCTAGACAGCATCCTGTATGTGTACAATGTAAGACTTTGCTCGTGAAACAACACTGGTTATGTTCATGTGTAGGAGTCCATAAGGAAATGGCACTTATGAGTTTATTCTAAATGCACTAGCAATGCCCAGCATGTCTTGCTTGACTTACTTGGAGAGTCAGTGAGATGGGAAGTAAGTGGCCGTACAGTTGTACTTTTATCAGGTGCTACTTCCAATATTTATTCCAAACAGCTTGCTGCATTCTTACGCAGTCTCCATCTAGTTTTTCTCCCGATATTTTATTAAAGTTTAGGTGATGCAACCATACAATAGTGCTGACATGGCTACTGCTTGGAAGGATTTTCATTTTATTTTACCAGGGAGATCAGATTTCCATATGGTTGATAACCAGTTGATAGCAGTCCATGCCATTGCATATGTTGATATCACTTTCAGTAGATGGGATATTGCTACTAAGGTATATGAACTGGTTTACTAATTTCAGAAGCATGCCATTTAATGAGGACATGCCAGCATCTTTATATATATATATATATATATATATATATATATATATACATATAGCACTTCTGAACCAGACTATTCCTTTCTAAGAAAAATAGAAACATTTTTTTCATGACTAAATTTTATTGCATTCAGAACACCTCTCTCAACTCAGACAACTTATTAGATTCGAAAAATATTGATTTTCTCTGGTTTTAGATGTCGGGGAGTCTTATTTACAATGTAAATACAATGACAAAATGATCTCTTACTTTCTGACACGCATGCACATAATTTATCTTTCCCTTGTTTTTATTTTCAAATTTCAAATTTGACAGAAAATCAGAGATTATTTCAAAATTAAGATAGTGAAGACACAGAGCCAATGGTGCTTGGTGACTGTCAATTTCTCACCTATGTGATCATTAGACTAAGTAGTTTTTACATGGTGGGTTTCCCTTTATGTATTGTTGCGTGGGGCATTGTTGTAACTGAATAAAAGGTTACTGAATAAGTAATAACCAAAATGGAGGTTAGAAATGAAATGGAAATCTTTAGAACATTAAAAAAACAGAATACCCGCCAGCAGCATGAAGAAGGTACCCACTGCTAGTCGTGACTACTTAGTCAGCATATTTTTACCCCTCTCACAATAGTGTCCAATGTATTTATGAAGAATTGGACAGACTCATTAATGTTCATTGGCAGGGTATAGAACAGGTATAATGGGAAAGGTGGTCTAGTTTGTGGGTCATATTCTGAAGGGGAGTATAGTTTAGTATATTATAGTATGTTATTTATGTCACTATATTATATTAATTTTGTGATTTGTTCATTAACTTTGTTTTTTTTTTTAATTAATTATTTAACTCCTTGTGAATTTTTTCCACCAGCATTAGCTGGTCGATTTTCACAGTCTGTGTGGTTGCAAGTCTACTCAGGTCTTTAGGATTCTTCTGCGTATTCTGACCAATCTCAACAAATGCTGTAGTCTGGATGGTCTTCCTCTGATTTCCAATTATTCCAGTCCCCTTTTTAAGTCCTTAAGGACTGTCCTAAGTATACCAACTACAATTGTTATTACCATCACCATCGTATTTCAAAGCTTTCATAGTTCTGTACCAAGGTTCAAGTATTAGCCTATTTTTTGCTTTCTTTGATTTTCACTTTGTAGTCCACTGAAACAGCAAAATCCACTAGAAGGGCAAGTTTTCTTTTATTTTGTTTATTAGCACAAGGTTTGATCTTCTAACGGTTATCATAATAATTATTATTATTTTTATTATTATCATTATTACTATTTATTTCTCTTTAATTTTCAGCTTTAATATCAGTTTCTTACAATCATTCATCAGTTCTTTACCCAAGACCTAAGATGAGTGAAGGTAGTGATAAGATATATTCAATGTATTTGTTTTTGGCAGCATCTTTTGTAAGTTACTTTTCCGCTCACATTGATAGTACTCTCCTAAAGAGATGAACAGTTCTGCAAAGTGGAATTCTTTGTATTTTATATAGGCTTAGACTGCCAGGTATTTTGTTTATTCATTCATCTGTCCCTTTCTTAATCATACCCAGGGCTCCTTCAATTACTGGCACGGTGGTAGTTCTAAGATGTCACATTTTGTCAATTTCTATTTCCAAGACTTTGTATTTATTCCTTTTATTATACTCTTTGACTGATATGTCATTATCTGTTGGCACTGGCATATCAATTAGAAGTTTTGGTTTGGTTTGGTTTGGTTTTATGGCATATCAACCTTTGTAGGTTATGGGTGGCAACATGTAATACTTAAACATTTGTAGGTTAAACCTTTGTAGGTTAAACCTTTGTAGGTTATGGCTTTGTAGGTTAAACCTTTGTAGGGCCCAAATCCATTTTTATGAAAATAATCAGTTCTATTTCAAACAATTCAGTTTAGCATGTGAGTACACAGTTTAATTGTCAAAAACATTTCTATTTCAAACTATTCAGTTATATATAACAATTCAGTTTAGTGTAAGTACAGTTTCAGTGTCAAAAGTAGTTCAATTTAAAACAATTCAGTTTAGCAAAAGCATGGTTTTAAATGTAAGTACAGTTTAATAGCCAAAAAACATTTTTATTTCGAGCTATTCAGTTTAGTTTGGTTTGGTTTGGTTTGGTGGGTTTTATGGCATATCAACCGTTATAGGTTATTTAACGCCAAATCCATTTTTATGTAAATAATCTGTTCTAGTTAAAACAATTCAGTTTAGCATAAGAACACAGTTTAATTGTCAAAAACATTTATTTCAAACTATTCAAGAAGCTATATGTAACAATTCAGTTAAGTGTAAATACAATTTTAATGTCAAAAAACAGTTCTATTTGAAATAATTCAGTTAAGCATAAGTACGCAGTTAAAATGTAAGTACAGTTTAATTGTCAAAAACATTTCTATTTCAAGCTATTCAGTTTACTCAAACAATTCAGTTTAGCATAAGAATGCTGTTAGTTCTATTTAAACCATAGATAGGACCCTTATCAGGTGCTACCAATCCAGGCCAGAGTGGACCAGGGAGCAATGGCAATGAAGGGGTACTCCACATTCCCCAAAGCTTCAGCATTGCTGGAACCTCACCATCAGATTGTTTAGTGTCCTACAGGACACTCGTTGGGGTGGGGTGTCTTACCCCTCTGCAGAGGTGCAGTCAGTGTATTCTACAGCCCCAGCCTACTGGGCAAAATTAGAAGTTTTGTTTTTCTTTTATAATCCTTAACTGCCATATCTGGTGTATTGCTCTATATTTAATAGAAGATTCTTTGGCAGCTCTTATTAATACTACTTGGTGTTTTTACCATTCTTCATATTTCAGTATTCCATTGCATTTTCATATCTTTCAATGCATATAATTACCAATTTTATCATACCTTTCTTTATATTCTATTAGTGTTAAGATTGAGCAACCAGATACTAAGTGGTCAATTGATTCAGTTTTTTTATCACAGTCTACATATTGAGTTTGCTCTGTTTTTCATAATATCTGCCAGATAGTTTCTTGTTGGTAGGCTTTGGTCCTCTGCGGCAAAATCTAACCCCACCCTGTCTCCAGCACTTTTCAGCCATCAATTAGTTTTTAATATGTCTATATCATGTCTATATCATGGTAATATTTTGGTTAAATAAAACAGTATTTTTCCAAGCAGTATATGTATCAATACTACTGTATGGATGCACCACATGGATGCTAAAAAATGCCTGAAGAAAAGATGGGATGGGAACTACACAAGAGTGTTACATGTTGTTTTGAACAAATCCTGAAAGCAATACCTCACAAAACAGCAGCTGTACAGCCACTTACCTCCCATCTCAAAAACCGTCCAAGTAAGACAAACAAGACATACTGGACACTGCTGGAGAAGCAAGGACAAACTCATAAGCAACATACTTCTATGGACTCCTACACATGGATATGCCAGTGTTGGCCAACCTGCAAGAACTTACATCAGCTTTGTGCAGACATTGGATATCGTTTGGAGGACCTGTTGGGAGTATTGAATGATATGGACAGCTGAAAAGAGAAAGTCTGGGAAATCTGTCCAGTCAGCATGACTTGATGATAATATCTATATTGGCATTTCAAATTCTTTGTGCATATCTTCCATGTAGAGATTTTTGCTCCAAGGTATTTTTAAATTGATTTATTCCTTGTGCTTTTGCTTCTTTCATTATATTTCTGCTGCTTTTCTATTCTCCTTCTTTTGTTTATAAAATGGACTATGCCTGTCCATAAATAATCCTGTTCGTGTATCTTTCATTATTTGCTGGACAAAATCTCATATTTTTTATTACCATGTATTCAGCAAATAATGAAAGATACTGAACTATTTATAGACAGGCATAGTTCTTTTTCCAAATGAAATAGAGAGAACTGGAAAAGTTCATTACCATCTTCCCTACTAACTGGAAATTGTTAGTTGTAGTTTTGTTAATAGTACTTAATGTTTTGTTAGATAGCTTACATTCAATATGCACTTTACTTTCAACTGTTATGAATGCTACCCCATATGAATGGTTATTTAATTATCCTTGCTGATAGCTGTTCTGTTCCAAAATGGCTGTCAACACCAGGAAAAGATCTTCTGAAACAACATGTCAGACATTCAAAATATGACCCTATTGTAGAGGAAACAGAAATTATAGAAGCTTATCTTCATTATGCACACATTCATCTTCAAAATGGCAAGGGAACTTCTGAGATCGTGCCCCCATTGGCTATATACAAAACTGCTTTCCTGAAATACAAGACTCTGACTTAATTCATCAAAATTCTGAGACATTATTAGAAGATCCCAACTAAAATACAATGCCCAACAAAATGGAATCTATTAAAATTACACCTGTAAATAAAACTTCAACTCCTTGCATGAGAGATAACCTGGCTTCCTTACATCAATATGAGTATTTGTGCAAACCTCCTGACTGCATGCTGCTGAGAGAAACTATTCTAATTTCCTTTGAAAGAGTTTAAGGTTTGCTACATAAAAAAAATCTGTGAATCTTGTCTCAAAAAGATTTTTCATAACAAATTCCTTATTGAGTTAATATTTGCATAATTTTGTTTGACAAACTACATTCAAGAAATAAGGTGAATTTTGTAATAAAAGGACTCACATTTAACCCAGGAAAAAAAGCTTTATTTCTCAATATAATCTTCCTTCTTAAAAACACATTTTTCTGATTTAACATATAAATTTTTGGTTAAGTTTAGTTGTGTTTCATAGCATATCAACTCTTGTTGGTTAATTGATGCCAAATTCTCTTTATACAAATATATTAAATAGATAACATTTTTAAACAAGCCTGAGCTCTTTTTTGCACACAGTTAAATGGTTTTAAGTATTGCTATATAACAATCACAATTCAACATCAGTCATTTGTTTGCACACAGTTTGTTCTATTTGTCCCATAGATAGGACCCTATCAGGTGCTACCACTTCAAGTGAGAGTGAACCTGGAAGCAATGCCAATGAAGTGGTACTCCACATTCCATAGAGCTCCAAGTCTAGAGCCTCACCATCAGATTGTTTAATGTCATATTGGACACTCATTGGGAAGGTCTTACTGATTTGCAGAGATGCAGTTGTATTTTAAAGCCCCAGCCAAATAGGCTCAGAGAAATCTTTGGACTGAGTTTTCAGCCATTTGATCATGGTGTTCTCTACTTCATCACCGCTTTGTCCTAAGTAGAAATTCTTTGAGTGCGCCAGATCTGGACAGTAAGTAGGATGTGGCAGCTGTTCCCAACCAAACTGACTGATGGTTTCCACTGATCTTGCCACAGTATGAGACCTTAAGAAAGGCAAGGTTATCATGTACAATTCTGTGTGCTATACCCATTGAAATTTCCAGTGGCTCAAAAATATCTTCTGTTGTAACTCTTGTCAGCCAAAATAAGTGCATATACTGAATCCTCCATTTCAGTTGTATTTGTCTTTTTGAGCTTGCCTAGTTTGTTTTGATCTTGAATACAATTTCATCCTTCTTGAAATAATTTATTCCATTTAGAATCATTTTTTGACAAAAATGTTCCTTCATACACATTACACATTCTTTAGGAAATTTTGCATGGTTTGTACTTCTCAGCCACTAAAAGTTTGATTACTTAACTCTGTTCAAACCTTACACATTCTGTATGATTTGCTATATATATATATATATTTGATACACACACACACACACACACACACACATATATATATATATATATATATATATATACTGCAGGTATATTTAGATACACAAATGTTAGTATAGACATTTTATACAATTTACATGTAATAACATTTTTCTCTTTTATAGATCTCCTAAATCCATATTAATATATTGATCACTATTAATATATTTTTATGTCTGTACATTTTTGATAAATTTACTCACTTTATACTGTGATTATTTCATAATACTTTATATTCTTATACATTTTATATGATATAATTATATTTATATATAGTTACAGATTTTTGATTATACATTCGTATGATATTTTAATATCTTATTCCATTTTATAACCTTAGAACTGCTTTTAAAAGGTTGTATGAAACTCTAAATATTTTGAAAAAGTAAATTTAATATTTGAAAATATCTATGTTGCTTGAGAGAAGCAGTTATATTTCCTGTGTATAATACCGTGAAAGCAGTTTGTAATTTGTATAATTTAAAGCTTTTATAGCTACAGAACTCAACTTAGAAACTACCATTTAATATTTCAAAGGAAAAGAAAGTAAGCCCTTGGGCATTTAAACAGATAACATTTAAAACATATATCTCATTATACTCTGCCAAAACCCTCCAACATATGGGTCCATAGAGGATTATATTGAAAAAGGAAACAATTCAGAAAATATTCATTCATTACTACTACTACTACTAACCCCACCACCAGCACCACCATTACCTGCACTATTACCACCAGCACCATTATGACCATCATTACTACCATAATCACAACTACTTCTTCAACTAACATCACCACCACTATTACCACCACCATTACTACAACTAATAATAACAAAACCACTAAAACCACAACCACATTTATGACTACAATCACTTTCACCATTCTAGCTCTTTCCACACCACACTAACATCATCACTACTACAACCACCAGCACCACTATCATCACTATTTATACTATTACATCACTATCAATATCATTATTATTACTACTACTACAATTAATAACAAAAGCACAAATATCACTCTTACCACCATGCAACCCACTAACCCCCACACTACTACAACCGTTATCATCATCATCATCATCACAATTATGACTAATTACATAATCACTACCCCAACCCTTATCCACAACCCTATTCACAACCCACTAACACCTCTATTACAACCACCACCACCACCACCACTATATTATCACCACCACCACCAAACCACAACCAATCCGCCATTACTATTACCACTACTACACCATCAAAGCTATGAGTGTCTCTAATAAACAAAACCCAAGGAAGGTTGATATGCCATTAAAACAAAGAAACCAAATATTCAATTAATAAAACTTCTATTATTATTAAATATAATGATGATTATAATGGTGATAGTATTTTTTCATTTACTTTCTCTTTTAATGTTGTTGTTAACAGAATTGAATTACAGTGACAGATGATAATAGGCAATAATGTTCATCTCTTTTCTTAAATGACATTTTCACATTGCCAATAAGAAATCTCTTCCAATGTCAAAATAACAGGTATCAGGACTTGGCACCTGACTGGTTAGTTTCTAATTGTAACAACACAAGTATATTGAGAAAACTGTTTACACTACTCAATTGTAAATCCAGTTCATATTAATAGCTAGATAAATCAAAAGACATTATTAAATCAATAATATGAGACATTCAATGAAAGAATATTCATTGACAATCACTTTACTATAAAAAACATATCCAGATCTATTTTACTCAGATTTCATAATTAATAATTCATTGAGGGCCAATGAAAAAAACAAATGAAAACATTAATGTTTTCATTTGTTTTTTTTATTGTAACATATTGACCCTCGACTGAGCTGTCAATCAAGAAACAGGAGCATCCGGTCAAAGATATTGGAATATAACCTTGACCTGTGGATGGGTTGAATTCGGTGCAGATGCGTACACCCACAGGAAGCAGGTGGGCGTCAAACAATTATATAACCAGGTGCCACAGACGGCTTGAGTTCAGTTGGAGTTTGAGGCGGGAGTCAGTTCAGTTTGAGTAGCAGTTCTGGTTGGGGATAAGATGCAGGAGTGAGAACCAGCTCCAGACAGAGGGCTTGGGCCCTCAGGACCCTGGTTGAGCTACTCAGAAGAAGGAGGAAGTGCTGCTATGGTCGGAGAAACTTGGGGTCAATATGTGGCAGTCTCTTTCCGTCTCCAATTCACCTCTCACACATAACCAACATCAATCCTTTCACAACCCTTTCGAGAATAAAGTGTGAGAGGTATATTTTTCTAAAGAAGTGTGTTCGTTCATCATTATTGTTGATTGTGTTTCTGCATGTATATGTATATGTATAGTTGTATCATGGCTATGCAACATTATATTGGTTATTCAATGCCAGGTCCCATTTATACATACATACATATATATTTATATATATATGGTTTATAAGTAAATAGTTTGTATTTTTAAATGAAATAGGGCTCATTTGGATGTACACAGTTGAATGATTTCATGTGTAGCTGTTTTTGTTTACACATGGTTAAATGGTTTCAAGTATTGCTATGTAATACTTATAGTTCAATTAACTGTCATTTGTTTGCACACATTTATATAGTTTCAAGTGTAGTAAACGATTAAATAATTCTATTTAACCCATAGATAGGACCCTAACAGTTAAACATTTCATACAAAGCAATATCAATGTTTTAAGAACCACTGTATTAATAAAGTTCAAAATCATTTTAAGCAAGTAAACATTTCATACAGAGAAGTGTAAGGGGACATGTTATTTGGTAGATATGTTTAGTCCTCCAAAATTTAATGTTGTCGTTTAGTATATGTTTGCTTCATTCATTTACTACCTTTTTCCATGTGCCTATATTCTGCCTTATTCCAAACACCACATAAACTAAACACTATATAAAACTTCAACATTAAATTTTGGGGGACTAAGCATAACTACCAAAACATATGTCCCCCTACAATATGTTTAGTCCCCCAAAATTTAATGTTGTGGTTTAGTAAATGTTTATTTTAGTGGTATGTTATGTTTGGAAGAAAAAGGCACATGGATAAAGGGAAAATAGACACATGGAGACAAATGTAGTTAATGAAGTAAATGAATAAAGATATGAAACGGTGCGGACAAAAGAAACATTCAAAACGAGGCGACAAACAAAACTAATTTATATTCATAAGAAAACATGCAATGATACATTTAAAATATTGCTACAGTTCTATATTGTTAGTAAAATAGTCCTGTGTGTATATATGTGTGTGTGTGTGTGTGTGTCTAACACAACTAAAACTACAGAAAGGATTAAATAATGAAAGCGTCCTATTAAGGTTGATTACATATTTTTAAATGTTCATTCCTTCCTGTGGTTTGAAACAGTCAGTGTTTCTGAGGCTGGAAAAAGTCTCATAGTCAAAGTATTTTGAAGAAATGAATATCTGCGAGGCTTATCCATTTTGTGGCTTTTGATGTCTGTTGGTGAATAAGAGAGTCACACTGGAGAGAGTGTGTTAGCGCTGCAATAGAAATTGGGAAAAAGAGATAGAGTGTTTGAAGACAATGTATTTATAGAAAATACATGTCTTGGAATCGGCTCCAAAAAATGTGGGACGAAATTCAAATGTGGACGTAGTTTTAAGCGGGTCACATGGTTCTCCTGGCCAATGGTTTCCTGAGACTGAATATTTGTGTGCGTCTGCCATCTTTGTTGTGGGAACAAGTGGCATACCGCCCAATTTAAATTATAGGAGTGTAAGTCCTATAGAAGCAATATAGATATTTAAATAACCCAACTGTATTGGAGTAGACCTGGGAGTATTGGCAAAGATGACTCCAAACTCTCGAGAACTCTAGAACTGGAACCTAAGTACTTGATATATTCCAGGATACCCTTCTGTAGGAGTTAAGGGAAATAATATACAAAGACAAGTAAACAGTATTATTTTTCTTAAATTTGACATCTAAAAAAATACATTCATGAATTCTCATGACTATTGACAAATTATACTTCCAATATCAATTATACAAAAAATAATATTTAATTTTCATATTTGTCTTACAACCTCCATCCTCATAGATTAACTTGCCAAGTATTCTTAAACATCATTGGTTTATACATAATTTTCTTTTATGGGATGGGGAGAGAGCACAGATTGCAAAATTTACTCCAAATACTTGAAACTATTCTTATAAAGACAAAACAATCTACATTAAACAAAATAGATTGTGCCCTTGGAGCTTGATTTATAGCACAATGAAAATTAAGAAAAGAAATAAAAACAAACATTAAGAAAGGATCAAAGATAGAAAAAATTAAAATAGAAAATAAAAATAAAAGAAAGAAAAGAAAGAAAGAAATGAGAGAAATGAAAATTAATGTGAAAAAAAGGAAGAAAAAAGGTAGAGAAATAGAAAAAGAAAGTAAAATGCAAAGAGTTTCAAAAGAGTTAAAAAAAAATAAGGAAGGAAAATCTGAGGATAAAGAAAAAGAAATTATCAACTTTATAGAAAGAAAGAAAGAAAGAAAGAAAGAAATGGAAAGACAATAAAATATAAAAAAAGAAACAACCTCAACTCCCATCAATATCACCATCACATGATTCTAAACACACTGTTTTTGAAACATTTAATTCAGTAGAACCAGTAAAAACTATTTGTGCATGAAGTCATTAGCAACTTAAAGATTTCAAACACAACACTATCACAACTCATATTTTTGATAATGAACGATGAATGTAATTGAACTATAACTAGAAAAATCTTTGAATAATTTTATATAGCCTTGATTTGTGGCAAGTTACATTTTTTAAAACCCTGAAAAAACAATTATTGTCGGTTGTATTGAAAGAAACATATCTAAAACTGAATTTGCTTCCAAAATATTCACACACACACACACACACACACACACACACACACACACACACACACACACACACACACACATAACCTATGATAGCATGGATGCAGAGTCAATGAGGTGAGGGGGTGTCTTCATGGTGTAATGATTAAAGCACTGGACTGTGGAATCGTAGTAAGTGAGTTTGAATTCTAGTCAAGCTAATACGTTCACTTTCTAACAAATACCCTAGAGAAAGGTATGAGCTCCTTATCTTCCAAGCTAAGGGTTAAATAGTACCACTACTTTTCTTCTAGGAGGATGGATTTAGCATTAAATAACCTACAAAGGTTGATATGCCATTAAACAACAAAACAAACAATCAATGAGGCGAGTCAATGTGGCATAAAAGCTATAGTGCTGAACTACAACTTCGAAATAAACAAGTTTGAACTCCAATCATGCCATTATGTTCAAATTTGGACTAATAACCTTGGGAAAGGTATGATTCCACTTATTCCCACATTAAACAAAAGAAAGCAAGCAGATTCAACGATCAATTTCATGCACTGGTCTGATGATCAAATAAGTGAGAAACTGACAGTCATCAAGCACCATTGAGTCTGTGTCTACACTAATATTGTGATATTGCTTTGCATTTTCATGCATAAATCACTGTAAAGTTTTCACTGAAAAAAAATTTGGAACATAATTATATATATATATATATATATATATATATATATATTAATAGTTTGCTATATTTATAAATAAAGAGTACTCATTATCTGTGATAAAGCATGTAAATCTAAGGATAGAATAGACATAGCCACCAATGCTTGATGACTGTCATTTTCTTAACTATGGGATTATCGAAAATTTTCAAGTAATATCACAATATTTTTCAAATACCCTCATTATCATAACCAAAGTGTGCCAATAGTATGTATTTCTTTGATTTCTCTTGCTAATTATCCCTATTGTCCATTGCTCTCAGTAAGTCTTCTAGATAGCACTCAGTGACCACATAGAGCAGATGAATGTAAGTCTTTGCTGGTCAGCAAACATTGGTGTGTCCATGTGTAGGAGTCCATTAGAGAACATCATTTATGAGTTCATCCAGCAGTGCCTAGCATGTTTTGTTTGACTAATTCGGAAGGTTTCTGAAATGGGAAGTAAATGGCATACAGTTATTGTTTTGTCTGGTGTTGCTTTTAGGATTTCTTCCAAACAGCACACAGCATCCTTGTGTAGTTCCCATTTAGCTTTTTCTTCAAGTGTTTCCTTAGAGTCTAATGGGTGCAGCCTAATAATAATACTGAAATGGCTACAGCTTGAAAGATTACCATTTTATTTTATCAGAGAGATTTCCATATAGTTCATAACCAGTTGATAGCCATTCATGCTTTACCTGTGTATATATTGACACCTCTTTCAGTTGTAGGATAATAATAAAAAATAATAAAAACGTGTCAAATACAAACTCACCAGAGGATCAACAACGTGAAACTCTGAGTTGTGAGTTTTTACCCTATTTTCATTTTTATCCTATTTTGTATTGGAAAAATATTATGTATACATATCTATGTGTGTGTGTGTGTGTGTGTGTGTGTATACTATAAATTACAACATATAAGTGGATTTTTTTAGCCTAAAAATATCAACAAAACTAGGGGTCAACTATTACTGAAGAGTGTAAAATCCAAACCTTTACCATAAAGTGGTCATTCAGTACTCATAACAATTGATCTACACCATTTTCTGTAACTCCAGCAGATTGCCACAAACATTTCCAATTTAACCTCATAATTGGTAAACATATTTAACAAATTAACACAGAGATTAATATAAAATAATAAGACTGTGACATAAAGTAAGTATTATATCAGCACTATATCACATTCTATTTCCAACCACTGGTGCAATGACCTTAAGCACTAACCAGAATTTTACAGCACCCTAGTAGCCAATCAGACACCAACAGTATATTGTTTATCTGAGCAATTTCATGATAGAATGTGAATTCAGATGATTATAAACACTGATGTGTTGATTTAAATATTTCCTGCCAGTAGCCTAAAGTATGTCTAGGAGTCAACCAATACAGCAGGCTGAGGTCTTACACAGAATTTTGAGCTCAAAATCTTGAGGTTGACTTCTATGCCTGATCAACTTGTATGCCCTAATTAAACGGTTATTATTTTTGTCTTGAGATATTTATCTTTTAGTTATAATACATATGTGCAGTCAGACATACAGAAATCTGATCTCTCCAATAGAATTAAATGTAATTTCTTTCCAGCTGTGACTATGCAATATTATTGTATAGCTGCACCACCAGGACTCTTGCAAAATGCTCGGGAAAAAAACTAGGTGGAAGCAACAAAAGAATACTACATACAGTTTTGAACAAATCTTGGATGCTGTACCTTACAAAACTGCAGGTGTATGGCCACTTTCCTCTTATCTCTCAAACCATCCAAGTAATACAAAAAAGACATGCTGGGCACTGCTGTAGAAGTAAGGACAAATTCAAAAGCAACATTCTCCAATGTACTCCTACTAATGGACTAACCAGTGTTGGCAAATGAGCAAATACTTACATAAATCAGCTTGGTACAGTCACTGGATGCAATCTAGAGTCTTGCCAGGGGTAATGGATCATAGGGATGGATGGTAAGAAAGTGTCAAAGGATTCCATGCTATCAGCACAACTTGATGATAATAATGATGATGGAAAAATATACAAATATTAAACATTCACATATACTCGCAGAGGGGTGTTCATATGTGTATTTTTAATGTTAAAACAATGATTATTATTACATTATGTTATAATCTTGCAATGGCTGTTCCTGGGTATTGTGTGTTCTCATATTTTTGAAAACTTTCTTTAAGTGTAATGACAAGATGTGCCAAAGATAACAATTTAATGTTTAATTGAATTCCAAGGAGCTGAGGAAAAAGTCCCAAAC
The DNA here is from genome assembly GCA_963585895.1 of Sepioteuthis lessoniana. Taxonomy (NCBI): domain Eukaryota; kingdom Metazoa; phylum Mollusca; class Cephalopoda; order Myopsida; family Loliginidae; genus Sepioteuthis; species Sepioteuthis lessoniana. The sequence continues at coordinate 117,981 of CAUZXS010001667.1, read as the reverse complement.
AAAATGCAAATGAAAACAGAAGAAAAACAACAAATGCAGGAATTGAGGACATGGCAACTTTAAGATAAAACATAATTGGAAACAGCCACATACTGTGTAAGGATTCTTTACCAAAGTCTGGCAAAAAGAATATATATATATATATATATATATATATATATATATATATATATATATATATATATATATAATTACATAAACATACATGCAAACATATATACATATAGATTGAAAGATATAGAAGCACAATCATATATATATAGATAGATATATATATGAACATTATATAGGGACAAGAATATATACATACTGATAGATATTCACACACACACACACACACACACACACACACATATATATATATGCATAACAATATGTAAGCGAATATGATATACATACACTCTTATATATATGCACAGAGACATATGCTTATATCAATGTAGATGCATGTATAAATCTATATAGACAGAGTAATATACATGCACACTCATATATATATATATATATATATATATATATATATATATATATATGTATATATATGTATATCCACATACAAACATATTTATATATATATATGAGTTTGTTTGAGTGAATGTGTGTGTGCAAAAATCAATATAAGCTCATATATATGATGAAAAATGCACATTCATATGCACACACTAACACAAGTATATACCCACGCTTATACACATATGGAATATATATATATATATATATATGTATATAAACCTATATATATAAACCTATATAAATATATACAAATGTACAATTATACGTGCACACTTACATATATTAGCACATATCTTTATGTATCTTTACATGCATATATCTATACAATATATAAATTACATGTCTTTCTATATATGTTCATATCTACTGTAGATATGGATATGTGCAATATATATATATATATATATATATATATATATATATATATATATATATATATATATATATATATAAGTATACATATACACAAACATGCACATACACCCATATATGTATATATACTTTTATATGTCTACAAAAAAACACTCTTAAAATTACATTTAGTACATATACATAAGCACACAAAGGCTCATACTAACACCCCCCATATATATATATATATATATATATATATATATATATATATATATATATATATATATATATATATATATAAACACATGTGTATCAACATATACACATGTACGGCCACACATGGACACTCAGATATATATGCACTCACAGACATATATGGACACACAGGTATATATATATATATATATATATATATATATATACACACACACATCTATGCAATATATACAGTAAATGTATGTACATATACATATATACCATATATATATATGTAAAATACACATACATATATACATATACACACACACAAACGTGTCCATACCCAAACTCATACACATCCAAGCACATGCACACACACACACACACACACACACACACACATATATATATATATATATATATATATATATATATATATATATATATATATATATATATATATATATATATGTATTCTCCTGAGTATCACTTCTGCATTCCTTCTGTTTTCTAATCTACATTCATTTTTTCCCTTTTTATTTTCATTATTTTTCATTTTCTTTTTCATTTTTGGAGAAGAAAGCTTTTTAGCATAATTCCTTTTGTAAGTATTTCTAATGTCAGAAAACAGGGAATTTAATTTAGTGTCTGAGGAATTCTTGTAACATCTTCTGGTGAAGAGGATCAAAAGAAACTAATTATATTAATAAACTTGAAGCTTCTTCTCTTTTTTTTTCTTCCCCTTTTCTTTAGAATTTATATTTTTATCATTTAGTTTTACTCTCAAAGAATATTTGTAATAACCAAGTACCCACAGGCCACTGTTTGCTGCTTTGTTTTCACAAGTAAAATTAATGGTACCAAACATATTTTTCCTTTCTATTTTCTCTTATTAAGAGAGAAGGATGTTAAAATTTTCTCTTCTTTATATTATTATGCCTCACACACTTTGGGAAATAGCTGGGTGGTTAGCATGATAGAATTGAAGAACACAAGGTCTAAGTATTCATATTGAAAGCTTAATTTTTATTAGAATGAGTCAAAGGTTTTGTAATATTTTGCAGCATGTATATCACATGACTAAAGCAGTTCATGCCATGGTAGATATCTTCTGTAGTAAGTAATATTGTAAGGTTGGGGTTTGAAAGCTACACAGATGAATATGCAGCATGATCTAATTCAGAGACTTATGGTCTACTAATTTGAAACTGAACAATAATGCCATAGAAAGAACAAAAACCACCTTATATGCAAAAAGTGAATGCAGAGTTGATCACAGTACAGTAACCAGATGATTCAAGAAATTTCACTTGGATTAGAAGAAGCTTTATGCGAGGTCATGTAAGCCTAAAAATGTTGATTCTGAGGCCATGCTTCATGCCACTGAGACAAATGTGGAGAGTATAAAGAGTTATTAGCTGAGTTTATCACAGTACAGTAACCAGATGGTTCAAGAAATTTCACTTAGATTGCAAGTATCTTAATGCAAGATCAGGTAAGCCTAAAAATGTTGATTCTGAGGCCATGCTTCGTGCCATAGAGACAAATGTGGATAGTATAAAGAGTTATTAGCAGAGTTGATCACAGTACAGTAACCAGATGGTTCAAGAAATTTCACTTGGATTGAAGAAGCTTGATGCATGGTCAGGTAAGCCTAAAACCATTGATTCTAAGGCCATGCTTCCAGCTATGGAGGCAAATCTGACAAGTAATACTCAGTGAATATCAGGAGAGCTAAGCATCTCATAGTCTTGTGTGAACTGTCACTTTCATAAGCTCAGCAAAAGCATCCAAAACTATCGAATTGTGCCTTTCATTATCAAAATATTGCAAATCTTTTGATTCACCAAGTAAAAGAAAGAGGAAAAGAATATATGGTGCTTTCTGTTAGTTGTATGAGAAAATGGATTGCTGCTGGGATCAATTGGTTTCATGAGATACTGGATTTGAGTCCAGATCCATTAGTCCCATGCATCAATTAGATGCAGATTTGGTAAATGTTATATAAAAGACTATCAGTTGTCTTTAAAACAAGTCAACACAAGTTCAAATCCTGGACAAGGCTGTTTGCATTTTACTTTGAACTAATGTGCTTGGGAAAGGTATGAATCCATATGTTCACCCACTACCCAACTATAGGTACTGGGTTCTTTAGCCTTGGTTAAGCAACTAGTCAATAAGAAAAAAACTTTGAATTCAAGTCAGCTTTACTCCGTTTAAAAATTGCTTTTGTGTCACATCCTAACCATGGCAGAGGTGTTAGGTAAATACATACCTTTGTGTATCATATTCTGTAATATATAGATATGTATATACATGTGTGTGAATTGGTGTTGAGGAGAGGAAAAGCTATAGAAGAGAAAATAGAATGAGAAAACAAAGCTTAAATTCCAGTTGAGGCTGTTTTATACTATTACCTTAATGAAAGGCATAAATCAGATTCTCTCTGCATCTGTCTACCTTGATAAAAATGTCAAAATGGTTACAATCTAAAAGCCATGTGGAATTAACGCTAATAAAGCACATAGTATAAAACTCTTAAAATTGACCTTGTGTCTTATCCTAACCATAGCAGAGGGGCTGGGTAAGTAAAAACGAGTCTCTCCTATCCATTCCTGTAAATGAAGAGAAATGGAAGATATGGATTGATACCAGGGTCAGTATGGGAGTTGATGCAAGAATTAGACGAAAGACATCACTCTCTCTTTATAGACCCAAACTCTTGGTTTTAAATTCTGAGTTGTCTTTCTCCTAAACTGGTTGCCAACCAGGCCTAAAAATCCCAGTCTGTTTTACTATTTTACACATAGCTTTGAGTAAAAAAGAAAATAAAGTGATAATTTTTTTGATCGATAGTGAATACTGTTTTGAATCAAAGAGCATTTTTATAGAGTAGCATCTTGAAAGCATCTCACCATCTGAGGTTAACACTTAATTTCTCAAGAGCTGATTATTAAGAGGCCAAACTGGTTCTTTTTCGGGTTCTTATAATGGTTGTTGTAATTTGGTGCCTGAATTTTTGAAAAAACAGATGTGCCAGTTTCACTGCTGGGTAAAGAAAATGAAAGTACCAATCCTGCCATTGTTATTTGTCAACAAAAAGATGGTAAAACTCTTCCTTGGGGGCTAACATCTGATTAGAGTCTTGTGTCAAAGTTATTATAGTTATCTTACAGACAAAGTCCACTTGGCTGGGGTTGTAGAATACGCCAACTGCAGCTTTGCAGAGGGGTAAGCCCCCTTCCCTTTGTGAGTATCCTGGATATGACACTAAACTACATATGATGGTGAGGCTTCAGTTTGGGAGCTTTGGGGAATGTGGAGTACCCTTCATTACCCTTACTACCAGGTCCCCTCTTGTTAGGGACCTATTTATGAGTCAAATAGAAATATTTAATCATTGACTATGCTTGGAACCATTTAACTATGTACAAACAAATAAAAATTGAATAGAATTATAAGAGTTAAATAGCAATACTTAAAACCATTTAACAGTGCCAATAGAACTATTAGAGATGGATAGCAATACTTGAAACCAACCAACTGTTTGCAAACAAATGAACTCTGGCTCATCTAAAAATTATGTCACCCAAAATTAGTTGGTTACCAATCATATATACTAAATATATATAAATGCCTAGGGAGTCAAAAAGAATCTACCTAGGTTTCACCTAACCAGGTCATCAGGATGATTCTGACTAAAGTATAGTTGGACCAAAATGAATAAAATGTAGTTTTGGTCCAACCTTTCTTTAGTCAGAATCATCCTGATGATCTGGTTAGGTGAAACCAAGGTAGATTCTTTCTGACTCAGTAGGCATTTATATTTTGCTCAAATTTATTAGTGTATTGAGCATTCTTACATTTAGCTAAAGGAATTCTGTCATTGTTTTTTCTTTTGACTTGGCATACACGATTGGTTGATTATTTTCAAGTAGTACATATATTTTTAGTCTTTTCTTTTTCATGGAATTTTTTTCCTGGATATCAGATTGTGGGATATTTTTTTACTTGCAAATAGTATCATCTGTTTTTTTTTCACACCATCAGAATTATAGAATAGTTATAAGAATTATTAATATACTCAATATGTATATATCTTTATGTATAAGCAGGATTTGGTATTAAATAACCTGCAAGGGTTTAGATGCCATAAAACACAACCAACCAATCAATTAACTTGTAACAATGGCAATCCTTGCTTTCTGTTATTTTTGTATTTTAGTTTTCTTTGTGTTTATTTCTGTGGAATTTTGTGGTTGTAAGAGCTTACTTAAATGAAAAGTTTTATTTTCATACTTCTCCTGAAGATCCTGTTACTCATTTTGTTCTATAGGTTTAGCTCAACATTAGTTTTACCACTAGGTTACTCTAATTACAATAATAATAATAATAATAATAATAGTCGACTTTGCCGTCTCAGCTGACCACAGAATAAAACTGAAAGAATGTGAAAAGAAAGATAAGTACCTTGACCTTGCTAGAGAATTGTAAAAGCTGTGGAACATGAAAGTGACAATTGTGCCAATTGTGATTGGTGCTCTCGGCACAGTAACAAAAGGATTATTAAAGGGCCTGGAGGACTTGGAAGTTCGCAGACCAGTGGAGATTATCCAAATGACAGCATTATTGAGAATGGCCAGAATACTGAGGAGAGTCTAGGAGACTTGAAGAGACTTGCTATCAAACTCCAGTAAAAAACCATCAGCTGACACTGACGTGAAAAACTCTAAAGGAGTAAATTATAAATTAACTTATGAGCTCATTGAGGAAAAATTAGATCGAGCATTTTTACTTTTATTATTTTATTACTTGTTTTACTCTGTATTACTAACAAAAATAGAATTACATCACCTCTGTGAGCAAAAATAAAATTGAAATTCTTGGTTTAGAAGAAAATTAACATTTTATTTTAAAACATTTTTGAGATGCGCTTATTTATTGGTTATATCTGTAATATTGAATAAAATCCTTTCTGATTTCCTAATGTTTTATGAGAAAGAATAACATCCTGGTATCTTTGGCTGAGAAGAAAATCAACTTTTTATAAAAAATTGTTTGGAGTGTACTTATCTATGGCCAATACTGCCAGTTAATATTGATAAAAAAGCATTTACTTTTCACTATGAATATTCATTTTTGACATAATTTCCTTCCTTATTATTACACTCAATTCTGTGGTGTATATTAATCAAACATTATGTCGTGAACATTTCAGATAAAAATTCAGATAATGATTATGTATCAGGCTATTAACTTATTGAACATCATATATTAAAAGAATGTATATTTAACATATTTTAATTTAAAGTAGAAAAATTAAAGTCTGAAATTGACTATTTTTATTAAAATAAGTTGTTAATATTTGCTGGTTGTTTTTATATCATGTTCATCTTTATCGTATTTTCATCTTTATTGTATTTTCATCATGGAATTTTTCAAGTGAAATTCAACAAAAAAAAGATGTTAAGTTAGTAAATCTGGTGGAGGTTTTTGTATTTCATTTTTGCATTTGCCTAAAACATTTTCTATTTATATTCACAATTTTTAAAGTTGTGTATTTTTATATTTGACATTTATTTTTACTTAGTACATATTTTTGTCATTATATATATAGTTTATAGTGATATATTTTTATATTCACATATTTTTGGTACTGGGAGACCAGGGTTCAATCCCAGGTCGGGACATGCCAAAGACTCAAAAAATGGTACTTGATGCATCCTTGTTTAACACTCAGTATCATAAGGTATGGATCAAGGGTAAAGTGGAGCAATCCAGGTTAAGATGTAGTGCCCTCCCCTACACCTCAGTGTAGTTGTTATTGAAAAGGGAGCTTTCGGGTTACCCTCTACAAAGGTCGCCAACTTTACTACTTACTTGCTGCTGAATCTATATTTACATATTTTTGTATTTTATATTTATTTTTGTGTATATATTTTTATATCTACATATTTTTGTATCTAATATTTATATCTACATATTACATATTTCAATATTTACATACTATTTTGTATTCTTATTAACATGTTATTTATATTTATATATTTCATATTTGCATAAATGATTCTATATTTATATCTACATATTTATATATCTATATATTTTCCTTTTTACAAACTACATATTTTTATACTAACATAGTTGATGTTTATTCTTATATTTACTTATTTTTATATCTACATATTATATATTTCATTTTTACATATTTCTATATTTTACATTCTTATTTATATTTACATATCCCATATTTTTATATTTATGTATTATTTCTATTCCTATTTACATGTTATTTATATTAAATATTTCTATTTACATAAAACATTGTAGAGATTTTGATTTATCAATTTACATAAAACATTCTAAAATATTCTATTCTTATTTTTGAAATTTTATGTTTTTTTAATTGTTCAGGAAAACATCATTTTTGGTACCCATGATTCAGTGTTATATTACTTTAAGATTTCATAAAAATTGGAAAAAAATATTGATTTATTTTTCAATAAAATCTTATCACATACTCTTGCTAGTATAAATTTAAAAGCAAAAAAAAAATTGTGGATAAGTTTGCTTGTTCTCTGTTTGGAAGATTTTCCCCTACTCAGAGAGTTTTCCAAATTTGAAAGTGGTATTTATAGAATTAGATGGAAGGTAGAGTTCTGGAATACAGGGACATGAATTATTTGTTGTTTGTTTGAATTTTATTTGGGGTTGATACCGATAATACTTTTGATTGACTGATTTTAATGGCATATCAATTTGACAGGTGTTATTTAATGCCTATAGGTTAGAGAATTAAATCTATTGTACATTTATGTTTGAATTTTTTGTGTAGCTGTTTCTTAAGAATTTTTGCCCAAGATCATATGATATCAAGTATTTCTATCTAATCCTAACAATTTACACTAAGTTGTATGGTTTCTAGTATTCCTACCAAATACAAATAATTATATGATTTCAAGAAATTATTTCTATCTATTAAGAGCCATTTGTCAGCCCACAGTTTTATGGTTTCAAGTAATTAATAATAATCTTTGGTAAACAATTATAGTTTCAAGTAATTATTCTTCATCATCATCATCATCATGTTGCGCTGGTAGCATGGATATCCCTGACCCTCTCTCGCCACTCCTCCCTATGGTTCATCGCCCTAGGCAGGTCTTCTGGACTACATCCCGTATCCTCACATAGCTGCTGAATGTATGTTCGTGCTGGTCGTCCTGCTTTTGCACGGCCATGTGTGGGGGTCCATAAGAGTACATCGCTTATGAGTTCGTCCCTGCTTCTCCAGCAGTGTCCTGCATGTCTGGTTCGTCTAGCTTGAATAGTTTTCGTGATAGGAGGCAGGTGGCTATACAGTTTGTGTCTTGTGGGGTATTGCCGCCAGGACTTGTTCAAGATTGCTCGCAGCATTCTTGTGTAATTGCCGTCTAGCTTCTTCTCCAGCCGTTTTGTTAGAGTTCATGTAGTGCACCCATATAGCAGTATCGATGTGACCGCTGCCTGGAAGAAACTGCCTTTCATTTTATCGGTTAGGTCTGATTTCCATATAATTGATAGCCTATTGATAGCTGTCCATGCTTTCGTTATCCTTGTATCAATGTCCTTTTCGGTTGATGCGACGCTGCTTCCAACGTAAGTGAATTTGTCTATCACAGTTATATGTTATCAAATTTTCCTATTAAATAAAAATAATTTTTAAACAGACATATTTAACCCATAGATTGGACCCTAACAGGTACTACAACTATCAGTACAATTGGACCAGGGAGTAATAGTAATCAAAGAGTACTCCACACTCCCTATAGCTCCAGAACAGGAGCCTCACCACTAGATACAGTTTAGTCTCATACCTAGAATATCTCTTTCCTGAAGAGGTCTTACCCCTCTGCAGGGGATACAATCAGCATGTTCTAAGCTTCACTGAAAGAGCAGTGATAATACTTTTCTGTTATATTATTGGTACAACTTTCATTATACATTTATTTATCAATAACATTCCTTGAAGAGAAGAGAAATTGCTGAATAATTCAGTAAAAATTCAAAACAATAGGAGTACATGTTTTAGTCATCAAATTTTAATAATATTTCCAAAGGGGAGCTGTAAAATCCCTAAAGAAGCACATAATCATAAATCTTATACTTAGATAAAACACCTTCCTCAATAAAAAAAAAAAAGAAAAAAAGAAAAAGAAAAAAGAAAGACATAATCCAGAAAAAATAATGCAGATCATCTGCCGTATTCCATAAAGCAACTTAGTCAAAAGACCAACAATGAACAAAATTTTCATCCAATATTTAATCTTCAACAAACTTTTGGCGGTTAGAGTGTTCGCCAATGGCCCGGGAGACCTCGGTTCAATCCCAGGTCGAGTCATACCAAAGACTCAAAAAATGGTACTTGATGCCTCCCTGCTTAACACTCAGCATTATAAGGTACGGATCAAGGGTAAAGTAGAGCAATCCAGGGAAGGAGTAGCGCCCTCCCCTACACCTTGGTGTAGTAGCTATCGAAAAGGGAGCCTTCGGGTTACCCTCGACTATGGTCGCCAACTTTACTTATATTTAAAAGCAAAAGTCCACTTTCTATTTAATCTCTAAATAGGATATGATTAACATTCCATCAGTAAGCTAGTTTTTGCTCTAATGGACACCTACTTTAGAAGAAATGATATTTTGTCTCTGACCCTGTTGGAAATTGGCCATTTTGCTGAGGAGAAAAAGAACAAAACAAAAAAAGAATAAAAAGTAGAGAGTGGTCAGTACAAAAGCTTGATGGCTTTTTATGTCACTCAGAAAAAAAATAAAATAAAATAGGAAGATAAGATTCACTTTGTGGAACTGATCCTGCTTAGTGTCATAATGGGGGTACTTCATTCAAGATGAAGCATTCAAAATGACTACCAGAAGATGGAAATCTTGATGGCTGATTCTCCATGAAACTGATATGATGCTGGGGAACCTTCACTGACTTGTTGGTATGGTTAATTGTTCATCAACAATAAATGACCTACAATTTTTTTTACTAAATTGAGTAAAAGATTTTGCAATGTGAGGAATAATTCTGGATGCTTTTGTCAAGCTCATGAAGGTGATGAACCATGCTGAACTATGAGATGCTGAGCTCATCTGATGCACATTGAGTACTACTCACCAGATTTGCCTCAACAGTTTTAAGTCTATTAACCTTACCTGATTGTCAAGGTTCTTGCAACCCAAGTGAAACTTCTTGAAAAAAATGGTTACTGTACAATGCTGCACCTTCATATTTCACACAACAGACATTCTTGGTTGCTTCTGTGAAGTTGTTGTGCAGTTTGAACTTATAAAGCATAATTTCCCAAATTAAACTATGTTACACATTTATCTGTGCTGATATCAAATCAAACAGAGAGTGAAGCAACGTACAATGTGTCAGCACACCAATTACCACAATACTACCAACCACAGCAAGTACTTTCAACAGTGTGAACTGCTTGATCACTTTATATACATGCTACAAACTAGTTCACATTAAAATATTTCAAAACTTTTGATTTGCTTGAGAATATAGATCTAACAAAGTAGACAATGGATATAACTGGACAATTTTAGAAAAATGTCTTATTCCAGTTGACAGCTTCTTGATTATTTCTGTATTCACTATGCAACTTTCTGCTACGACATTCTAGTGACAAGATCATAGTCAAAATGACTGATGAAATTTTATTTATAGCTTTTCTTTCTTTAATTCTCTTTCTTGTCACTTTTTTCTAATTTTGGTCATTTCTTTCTTTCTTTTTTTCTTTCTTTCTTTCTTTCTTGTGTAAAATTCATAATCCTTGTGTTCCTCTTTTTTTTCTCTACACTCTTTCTTAAAACCTGTTTTCTTTTCTGAAATTTCCCTGTGCTTCATCCTATTTTATTAATTTATACAACTGTATATTCTAATATCTTCTTTTAATATAAACAATCTTCTTTAGATAGGATGGGTTTGGTTGTATCAATTGAGTTTTATGGCATATCAACCCTTGTAAGTCATTTAATGCTAAACTCTGTTTATACATGTATATATATTAAATATATATATAATTTGTAAATGAATAGATTGTAGGAAACATTTTTAAAAAGGTCATTTAATGCCAAACCTGTTTATGCATGTATATATATATATTAGATATATATATATAATTTGTAAATGAATAGATTATAGGAAACATTTTTAAAAAGCTAGAGCTGATTCGTTTACACAACTAAATGGTTAAACAGTTCTATTTTATCCATAGATGGGACCCTTATAGGTGCTACTCCTCTGAGTCAGCGTGGATCTTTGGGTAATGGCAATGAGGGGGTACTCCACATTCCTCAAATCTCCATGACCGAAACCTCACTATTAGATGGTTTAGTGTCATATAGGACACTCATTGAGGGTGGGATCTTACTCCTCAGCAGAGATGTAGTCACTGTATTCTACTACCCAAGCCAAATAAGCTGACTTTGTTTGGAGGAGTTCCCCATGGTAATAGGGTTAACAAGCTGGGCTGCAACATTGTAGTAAGCAAGTTTGAACTCCAGTCACTCAATGATGCCATTTAAATAAAGAAACCAAACCAAACCAAACCAAACAATGTCTTTTCTTATTGTATTTTTCTGAGAAGCCTAAAACAACTCTGAACTAAAATTTAAAAACTTTACTTCTGAAACTGAAAATTATTATACTCACTTGAACTTTCCAAATTATATACTTATATTGTGGTGCTTGTATGCATTGTAGTTTCCAAGGAAGTAAATAAGGTTTTAGTAACATAACATTCCTTACTTATGTGTTCATATATATATATATATATATATATATATATATATATATATATATATATATATATATACGAGGATCATTAAATAAGTTTCCAGACATTTTCGTATGGACACTTTTATTGATAGTACATACATGAAACTCTAGTCCCCTTTGAAGTTATCTCCTCCGGCTGAAATGCACTTGTACTGTTCCAACAACTTCTGCAAGGCCCCATTGTAGTCCTCTTGTGTGAGCATGTCAATGACCTTCGTCACAGCCTCTTTCATCTCCTCAATTGTCTCATAACGACAGCCTCTGAGCTTAGGGAATAACCAAAAGTCACAGTGAGCAAGGTCTGGATTATAGGGAGGGTGAGGAACTGTGTTGATGCCCATCTTGGTCAAATAGTCGGTGACAAAGATGGAGTTGTGGACTAGTGCATTGTCCTGCTGGAAATGCCACTGACCCGATTTGAAGAGTGCTGGCTTCTTCTGACGGAATCTCTTGCTGAACTCCCTTAAAACCTCAATATAGTAACCCTAACCCTAACCCTAACCCTTTGGCTAATCAACTCTGGTCTATTGACTTCTTTACTCCTCCCACACCTGTCATCATCCCTCACAGACTCCCTGCCTTCCTTTCTATTGCATATCATTCTTCCTTGCATCCAGATTGCATTTTTGAAATTGGCCAGCTGTGATAATCAGGCTTTAGTAGGGTGTATTCCAATTGCTCCTGTAGCTGTTGATTTGAACCTGAAATCATAAAAATTAGTCAGTCATCTGATAAGATGTATAGCAACAACATATTGAATTTTCAAGAGTCCACAACAATTTTAAATGCCTGTACCAAAAAAGTCTGGAAACTTATTGAAGTCACCACGTATATATATATATATATATATATATATATATATATATATATATATACTGCATACATATATATACATGCAATACTGCATGTAAGAGAAGAAACATACTATTCGTTTTTAAATTAGTAGAATAAAGTGAGGCTGCTTGCATTTGTATATATATATATATATATATATATATATATATATATATATATATATATATATATACATGCAGTATTGCATGTAAGAGAATAAACATATAATTTGTTTACAAATTGGTAGAATGAAGTGAGACTGCTTGCATTTCACATACCGCTAATACCGTTGGAAAAGGTATGAATCCAACTATTCTTCCCCCAGTTATTGGTAAGTAGTAGAGCTGATGGGCTCTTTAAAATTGGTATGGCAACTGATCAAGGAGAAGGAAAACTGTTAAACACAACTTGAAAACTGACTAATTTCCACTTGTGGAAGAGGGTTGGGTAAATGCATGCTGCTTGTGTCTAATCATTTCATTTTGAGAGTAAAATATGAGAATATTATGGAAAAATTATTTTGTGGTTCTGAAGCCAAAATTTCTGAAAAATGATTTTTTCATCCTTCAAAAATCTTGTACATAATTCATCCAACTCACATAGTTACTTACTAATTGACATGAATGTCTGTCTTGCACAAATTCCTTAAATACCCCTGCAATCTCAAGCAATAAAAAAAGATTTTCTAATTGCTCAAATCCTTATGAGCAGTACTTTCTATAAGGAAGGATTCATACTTTATATAGAAAGTAATTGGTAAAAGTATTTGAACAAACACATCATCTATTTTCATTGATCTATCTATCTATCTATCTATCTATCTATATATATATATATATATATATATATATATATATATATATATATATTCCTCCAAGGCATTTGATTCCACAAACAGAGGAAAGCATAGCTCTCCCTTAAGTTACTGTTATGGCTGTAATGATGTTTTATAAGAACACAAAAGCAGTGGTTCACTCACTTGATTGTGGGGCTGACTTCTTTGACATTATTGTTGGATTCTTGCAAGAAGATACATTAGTTCCATATCTATTTATAATCTGCCTAGATTATGTAGTACAACCTTCAATTTATCTAAAAAAAAAAAAAAAAGAAAATGGTTTCACATTAAAAAAGACAAAAAGATGACAATATCCAGAAGAAACTATGATAGATGCAAACTCAGCAGATGAACTACGTGTATACATACATACACATATATATCTATAGACACACAAACGCGTATATATATATGTGTGCGTGTGCAGGTGTGCATGTGTGCATACACAGATATATAAGCATATACAGATATATACACATATTATATGCGTGTATGCATCTACATTGCAACTACTGATATTATTTTGATCGTTACACATGTGTGTGTGTGTGTGTGTGTGTGTGTGTGTGTGTGTGTGTGTGTGTGTATGTGTGTGTGTGTGTGTGTATAAGTGAGCATATTTGTGTTTGGGCATGTGTGCATGTGTGTGCGTGGGTATATATATATATATATATATATATATATATATATATATATATATATATATATATATGTATTTATAATGTATGGATGCAAATACGTACATATATATATGTGTATATATATATATATATATATATATATATATATATATATATATATATGAACTGTACATATATCTGCATGTATGAATATATTTATTGATATATATGTACATATATGTGTATATAAATGCATATCAATATATATGTTCATTCATTGCACACATACACACACATATACACACACACATATATATATAGAGATAGAGAGAGAAAGAAAGAAAAAGTACCTTGTTTTGGCATAGTGTTAGCAAGCTAGTCTTCTAAAATCAATTACTAGTAATACATACATACATACATACATACATACAAGTTATAAAATTAAGTGAAAGGCTGTGCTCTCCCTAATCAGATAGACTTTTATCATTGTATTCTACAGTCAAAGTGTCAATCTTTTCTACATACTACATACATTAGAGGTGCAAGCCATCACTTTAGCTTACAGTTTACCCATTTTGTTGGCACATGCACATCACAAGAACAAGGTTGACAATAATTCTTTATTCGGCTGATATGGAACATTGCCATTGTTTCAGGGTGGGATAGGGGAATAACAACTAACCATCTTAACTTGACAAATCCAAAGTAATCACATCTCTAGTGATGGAAAGAGCTCCTTACTATATCTGCGAATCACTGTAAGTCAACTTTATTCTAACTGAAGAACACAAGAAACCAATAGGAGAAATGATTGTGATGGAACCAAAGGGTGTTAAGATTCCATTGAAACTGTTGCTTCATTGTGCCCCTCTTTATATGCCACCGAGGAAAAACATCACCCGCATATTTTGTTGTCACTTTGGAAATGCATTAGAAGTTGCAATTTGACAGAAAAAAGCATTTTCTTCATTTAAGTGCTTTTAAAAAAGGCATGAATCCAAGCAATGTGGTTCCACTAAATAGGCAGTTATCATCAACGAAGTTTCCTCACTAATATATTACAATAAAAGAAAAAGTAAGACTGATGCAATGTATCTTTCTCTTCTCTTTGCTTTCTTCCCTCTCTCTGTCTCTGTCTCTCTCCCTCTCCCTTTCTCCTTATTTATTTCTTTTTCTCTTTTCTTTACTCTTTTTCTCTTCTTTCCGCTCCATTTTCTGCTCTTTTCTCTCTTCTTTTTTCTCATTCTTATTTTTCTCTTTTTTCTCTCTTTTTTTCTCTTGCCCTCTTTCCTTTCTCTTCATTTTTCTCTCGTTTTCTCTCTCTCTCTCTCTCTCTCTCTCTCTCTCTCTTTCACTTTCTCCTTATTTCTTTTTCTTTTTTCTCTTCTTTCCTCTCTCCTTTCTGTTCTTTTCTCTCTTTTTTATCATTTTTCTCTTCTCTCTGTCTATCTATCTGTCTCTTTATGTCTTTCTCTTTTCTTTTCTCTTGATCCCTCTCATTTCTCTCCATTTTCTCTTTCTTTCTTCCTTTTTCTTTTCTCTCACTCTCTCTCTCTCTCTCTCTCTGTCTGTCTCTTAATGTTTTTTTCTTTCTCTTTTCTCTTTCTCTTTTCTCTTTCTCTTCTTTTCTCTCTCCTCTCTGTTCTTTTGTTCTCTTCTTTCCATTTTCTCTTATGTCTCTCTCCCTCTCTTGCCCCCCTCTCACTCTCATTCACTTTTGCCCTTTCTCCTTTCTCTCCTTTTTCTCTCCCTTCCACTCTTCTTTTTCTTTTCTTTTCTTTTCTTTTATTCTCTCTCTCTCTCTCTCTCTCTCTCTCTCTCTCTCTCTCTCTCTCTCTCTCTCTCTTCTCATCCTATCCCTACCACTGATAGGTAAAATTAATTTTATATCTACAGAATTAAATAATCATTTTCTAATTACAAATATTTCATTATTCACTTATTGACAATTACAGCTTAACATTTCATGCAAATCATTAAATAATGTACCATATTTAAAAAATCTATTTTTTCAATATTTTTTCAGTGTGATATTTTTCTTTTGTGTTTCAAATGTAGCAGCCTGCTATTTCAACAATTTAAGTGTTACTATCTAGGTCACACATGCTCATATTTAAATCTATAAAAAATATACTTAGTTCATTATTAATGTTCATTCTTTTAATCCAGCAAAATTGTTTATAAACATATATTCAAGTGTGTATTTTTGGGATTAAATTAGTCCTGTTTCTGAGGGCCATCTCTCCAGGGAGTACCTACCCCATTAACTGTTGTGGACCAGTAAAGGGTCCGGAAGAATGACACAACTTGGGTTTGCATGGAACAAAGTATATTAACGAAGTATAATACAACATGTACAAAGTGTTAGAAGTCGGTCCGACTGCCAAGTGTTAACTGGGAATAAGTACAGAGCCCGGTATCAATAGTCATGGAAGAGTTCATTACTGACGACAGGTTGGGTACCATAACATTAACTAAAAGCAAGTAAGGGTTATCTTCATTGTCCAAACACTGAGGCACCTCTACAAGGGGAAATGCCCACTTTGGATGCTTGCTTCCTTGGGGTTCCCCGTGTTTATCCAACTTTGTGTCATATACTGCCACCTAGATAAAGTGGGTTGGTAAATTTATCAAGGTATTCCATTGATATTAACAACAATATCTGCATTTCCTCATTGTTGGTATAGAGGAATTATAGAAGCCTTCAGAAACTGCTCAAGAGGTTGCACAGTCCACCATCAGCAATATCTTGACTTGTATGAAAATTCTGAAAAGAACAGTAGCAGCCCAGATTGGTCTTTTGCATAGATTTATGACATTTTGTTTAGGAATGTAAGCTCCAATTTTTAAATTGATAGTTGTTGTTCCCCTAGACTGGTTAACTACCAAGGCTAGAGATCACATTCTACTCTACTATTTTGACAATTAGGGAAGAATAAATGGATTCATTCTTTTTCTAAGGTTATTTCTCATATATCATAACATTTCTACGCTGTTGAGGCATATACATATGCATATATATATATATATATATATACACACAAGAATGTTAAGAGCAATATTGAACAAGTCCTGGCAGCAACACCGCACAAGGCACCAACTATACGGTCACCTACCACCTATCATGAAAACTATCCAAGCTAGACGAACCAGACATGCCAGACACTGCTGGAGAAGCAAGTACGAGCTCGTAAGTGATGTACTCCTGTGGACCCCCGCATATGGCCAATCAAAAGCAGGACGACCAGCTCGAACATACATACAGCAGCTATGTGATGATACGGGATGTAACCCTGAAGAACTGCCAGAGGCGATGAATGATAGGGAGAGAGAGGGTCAGGGATATCCTTGGTAGCCGCACGACATGATGATGATGATATATATATATATATATATATATATATATATATATATATATATATATTTGTATATGAAAGTCATTGGAAAAGTTCATTGGCTAACCAAGATATACTCATGGAATGTGATCAAATGAGGTTTATTCTTTAACATAGTATCCCTTGTGGTTTACACACTTCTTCTATCAGTGTTGCAGTGCTTGGATCCCATTGGTAGAAAAAGTCATCAACAGCAGATATGAGTCATCATATGAACTTTTCAGCCTACCCTCATATATATATTATGGTATTTGGAAAGTAATTATGTTTTACCAGAGAGGATATAAAAACGATTGCAAGTTAAATTTATTTGAATATTATCATAAAAAATGTATCCCCGTCACTTTCAACAACTGCAGCCCAGCAAACCTAAGAAAAGATAACATCATTAGGATGGAAGGTTTTTTCACATCCTCCATACTCACCAGATTTAGCATTTGTTTTGATCCCAAGAATGTTTCATCAGTGGTAGAATGTTCAGAAATAAAGAAGTAAATAGTTTTTCTAACTTTTTGTTTGGGGAAAATCCAAGATTTATTTTAATGTGAAATGGTAAATTTGTCTTCATATTGGGCTGAAGTAGTTGAAAATGAAGAGGATTACATTTTTGATGATGATATTTAGATAAATTTATTTCATATTTGTTTTTAATATCCTATTTAGTAAAATGTAAATTACTTTCCAAATACCCTAGTATATATAATTCTTATATAGAAGGGATTATTATATATGAAGTATCTATTGCAAAGTAGACAGAACCCTTCCTTGGATGAATGTGACAGTAATGTAAAATTGATGAAGCAACAAACTCGAAATCTAACAATAATAATTAGGGATCTCTACTCAAGAAATGATACAGACAGGATATAAATGTAAAAGGAAAGAGAGAAAAAAATTCATATGTATCAGAAACTATGTTCAGATAGCTAAAATAAGGTTTGAAAAAATATGAATACAGACCAGAGAAACCAGTCATTAAAATTTTCTGTTCAGGAAAAACCTGAAATTTCTTTAAATATAAAATTGAAAATTTACCTTCTCATTGGTCTGCTGTCATCAAAAATGAAGGTTATAACATTTTTATATCAGCTGATCAACTGCAAATTGAATATCTCATTGAACCGATAATATGGTGACTATTATATCTTTAGTGAAAGAAACATGTTAGAATCATCAAAGTGAACTTTTAATTGATTGTTTTAATTGAACATTTTTCAATATACAGACAATAGAAAAATACATTTGTATGTATATGCCTATCTCTGTTCATATCTATCTATCTATCTCTCTCATATTCATCTATTCTCATCTTTTATATCTATCATGATTTTAAAATATGTAAAATTAATCTGGCCTATTCTAGAAGGTAGAGTGTTTGCCAATGGCTCAGGAGACTGGGATTCAATCTGAGTTATACCAAAGACTCAAAAAATGGTACTTGATACCAACTTTCTTAACATTCAACATTATAAGGCACATATCAAGGGTGAATTGGAGAAATCCAGGGAAAGGAGTAGCACCTCAGTGTAGTAGCTATGGAAAAGGGAGCCTTCAGGTCACTCTTGACTATAATTGCCAACTTTTACTTTATTACTTGAATGATCACACCTTTCTACATTTCAAACACATTTTATCAACTTTATGCATTTCCATTTTCAAGAGAATAACCAAAATCTGATATTCATGTGTAAAAATTTATCTACCATACAGCCTGGGCAAAATTTATCCAAGTAAAACACACACACACACACACACACACACACACACACACACACACACACACAAACATGTTTGTGTGTATATATCTAAATAAATAAGTTGTAATATTCATACATATATAAAAATATCTTATACTTTTTATTCTTCAATGGTGATGGTTATGTGGAGCAGGAAAGCTGTCAAAGAGAGTTTGCACATACAAAGGAGTTGTTGGGAGTTGGAACAGCCAACAAGAACTGACTACAGACAAAATTCTATACCCTATATAGTCTTGAAACTCCTATGCAACCCAAATAGCCATGCCTCAACAACAAACATCTATTGATGTAGACTTTCTTTTGGACTTTTACTTTTGGGAAAGGCATGAACCCTCTTATACCCCTTGCTATGGGTTAAATAGTACCACTGCAGTTTTTCTACTTGGATAGTTTTGGCATTAAATAACCTATGAAGGTTGATATTACAGTTTTTTTAATTCAAAAAGAAAATTATTAATATATCAATAAGTAATAAGATGACATGCATCATAAATTTAGGAGAATGGAGGAAGCATTATGATAGATATAGATAAGTGCATCGGATTAGTAAATTTAGAACATTGTTTCACCTTTCAACTTAAGATCATGTTAACATTTGATCTTCTTATTTTGTCCATTAATTTAAAAGAAACTGACCAAATTGAATTAATTTTTTCTATTCAGGCAGATGTTTACTATGTTAATGAATACAAGCTGGAAAAACAGGAAGATATGAAAGAAGAATATAGGAGAGTTGGCTAGATATTAAAAATATTTCCTATTGATGTGAGATTTCAAGTTTATATCACCTATTTGACTTTAGTATAACTGACTCAACTTAGACTTTCAACATCCTGAAAGAAGAAATTCATACAATTGCTACTGCAAAGACAACAGCAGCAGTGTCACCTTCATCAAATGGTTGCCCCCTGGTCATGATTATTATCAGAGCTGAAGCATCATAACCACTAAACAGGGTTCTCCAGTAGTAAATTATAATACCACTTGGCTTTGTTGATTTTAGGTTGTTAAATAATCATATTTACCAACCCCTCCGCTCGGGCAGGATATGACACAAGGTCAATTTTTAAGTGATGTTTAACAGGTTTGAATTCAGAGTTTTCCTTCTCCTAGACTAGTTGCCTCACCAAGGCTGAAGAACCTAGTCTGCCCTACTATTTACCCATAGCTGGAGGGAGAATAATTGGATTCATACCTTTCCCAAGTGTATTAGTGCTATGTGAAATGCAGTCTCGTCCAGGATTTGAACTCATGTCGACGGGTCCAGTTATATGAATATGAAATAGTTATATGAGGCTTGCTTTAGCTTAATAGGAAATGAAATTGGCAACCCAAGTTCAAATCCTACAAGATTGTTAGCATTTCACTTCATGGTAATGCTCTTAGGAAAGGCATGAGTTCATATATTCTCCTCCCACCTATGGGTAGATAGTAGAGCTGACTGGGTTCTTCAGTCTTAGGTAGGCAAGAAGTCTAAAGAGAAAGAAAACTCTGAAATCAAATCAGCTTTGCACTGCTTAAAAAAACTAATCTAATGTCACATCCTGCTTGTAGAGGAAGGAGTTGGGTAAATACATACATACATATGGGAATTTACAAACAGTAAACTAAAGACCTAATTGTCTAAAATATGCCATGTTCAGTGCATTTTGTAGCATATGAATCAGGAAAATTAAAAATATTTCTCTTTTTGTCTCTTTTAATGAGATATTGTTCATAAAATTTCGATAACCTTCATCAAAGTCCATCTAGAAAAACATCAAACAATCACATACTGATTGATTAATTGATTTTAATGGCAGGTAAAATACATCTAGGGTTATTTCATACATTGAGATTAAGGAATTGCTTTCATTGTGTGCTTATATTTACATTTTTTGTGCAGTTGTCTCATAAGAGTTTTTTTTTTGGCACAGGGTCCTATCAAATGGAAATAGTTTTTAAACAGATCTATTTGACCCATAGAAAGAAGCCTAACAGATTCTACCACTCCATGTCAGAGTGGATCTGAGTGTATTGGCAATGATGGGGTACTCCACATTCCCCAAAACACCAGAACCAGAGTCTCACCATCATGTGCAGTTTAGTGTCATACCTCAGATGCCACTTTTTTTTTGGTGGGGTCTTACCTCTCTGCAGGGAATAGAGTCAGTGTATTCTGAGCCCTGCTTACAGGATAAGACCCCTCTTTTTCAGTCCTCAATCATGGAGTGAAATGGATGTTTTTCATTTCCATTCATTGAACAAAATAGAGGCAATTAGAACAATTAGAGTAATGAAAACTTGTAGAATCAATTCAGAGTCTTAATCAACAAATCTTCTGAATATTTTTCACTTCCATTCCAGTTAGCATTTGATATTTTATTCATTTTAAAATTCAATCCATCTATTGGAATGAATTTATACCAGTTATACTTTACTAGTTGGCGACTTTAGTCGAGGGTGACCTGAAGGCTCCCTTTTCAATAGCTACCACACCAATGTGTAGGAGAGGGCGCTACTCCATTTGGCTTAATTGGTAGAGTGTTCGCCAATGATCTGGGAGACTGGGGTTCAATCCCAGGTCAGGTCATACCAAAGACTTTAAAAATGATACTTGATACTTACTTGTTTTACACTCAGCATTACAAGGTACATATCAAGGGTAAAGTGGAGCAATCTAGGGAAAGGAGTAGTGCCCTTTTATACACCACTGTATAGTTGCTATTGAAAAGGGAGCCTTCAGTTTGCCCTCGACTACAGTCGCCAACTTTACTTACTTTATACTTTACTGGCTATTGAGTCCTCAGGAGGATATTTAGTTGTTTCTTACTCATGGGGTTCTAATAGAGTATTATTTTATCTATTCATATATTAACACTGAATAAACACAAAAGAAAGGGAAGATAAACTCTTAAGAACATTTAAAACATTTAATGGATAAATATATGAACACATATAACAAGTGTTGCAATAACATACATGTCCCAAACAGAAAATTGCATATATTGCTCCCCAAATGAGCAGCTTGTAAGAAGTGGTACAAGAATGATGAAAAGGTCTTACTTCACTTGATAGTTTTCATGTAGAAGGTGAAATAAAATATCTCCCCAGAGTTAGGGATAAAGGCCTCTATTTTGTTCAATGAACAGAAATGAAAAACATCCATTTCACTCTATGAGTGAGGACTGAAAAAGAGGGGTCTTATCCTTTCAAAGAATGGGACAAAAAAAGAAAGTTTGAAGAGACTGGATTCTAACTTGACCAACGAACACGTGATGTGGGAAGCTATACCCACAACCCAAGGAAGACAATTATTTGTCTCCCTAGAAGCCTTAAAAAATTTTTAAGAGTTGATTAATGACTAGATTGATTGACTGATTTTTTATTTCTTACTTTTTATTTTTAATTTTACTCTTTTATCTTATATTCTAACTTTTTATAAAAAAAATTCTTTCTGTTATTATTTGTATATAATATGCACTCATGTATCAATTTGTGCTATGGAATTCTTTAAAAAAAAAAAGGATCTTGTATAAAATAAGCACTGACATTTTTGAATTTCTAGCAGCTAAATATGTTCAACTTTTTATCCAGCTCATATAGACTAAAAATAAAAACTTATTCTATTCACTCATGCTTTGAAATAAAACATCTTCTGTGTATTTAGATCAAACATACATACATGATCACATAAAAATGCAACAAGCTTATGGCAAAAATAAGCTCACACAAGAAGAAAGAAAATTATTTACAAACACACATTTCAATGGCTATTTCTCTGTAGTCAAACATTAGTTGGTTTGGGTCATTGATATAATTTACATTTTGTTATACAGCCCTGAATATGGTATTTCATGTAGCTGGATAAAATGTTAATATTTGTTTTTTGGGTATAATATGTAGCACTAACTTTTAGGCTTAAAAATGTTGAAAAAAGTGTGTAATATATATATATATATGTAATATATGTACTTGGGTTATGTTATTTGAGATAATAAATGAGAAGTACAAATATTAACTTTAAAAGAGGAATTTTATTCTTCGTATACAACGCCACGTGTTGGCTAGAAAATGTCCGGCGGTCAACACGTATGTTTAGTGTTTGGAATCTCTTCAGCAACTGCCTCCTCTTCTGTTCTTGGGTCGTCTTTGGCAATTGCCACTATCTCCGCTGATTGACCAGAGGGTGAGGGAGAGCGAGAGAGAAAAGGAGAGAGAAGGGAAGAGAGAAGAGTGAGAGGCGATGGATTCTGGGATAGCATTCCTTGGCCGAGGTGGAAGTAAGGACCAAGATTTCTGTTAAGGTAGTATTGACTGCCCATTTACTGACCTTAGTAAGGGAGGTGATACTACAATACTCCCCTACCAGTAAACGGAGTTTTTTTTTTTTCTTTCTTTTTTTTTTTCTTTTTTTTTTTTAATAATAAATATACTCGTTATCCTTTTTCCATGTAACCATTCTACCTGAAGTTCTTGTTTTCATTTTATGTTCCTGCACTTTTTCAAGAGGTAAACTTTCAGACTTTTTATTTGTATTGGTAGTTGCATTTTGTGTACATTTTTATTTGTTTTCAATGTAAGGTTTTAAACGGTCAATTGAAACTTGTGTATGCGTATTTGAGTTAGTTTCTATTAGGAAATATTTTGGTGTTCGTTCGAGTACCTTGTAAGGACCTGAATAGGGTGCTTCTAGCGGTTTTCGAACGCGGTCTATCCTAATCCAAACTTTATCACAAGTTTGAAGTTGATCTGGCACGTATGATTTTTTGGTTGATTTTTCTCTGTTTGAAAAGTCTGTCAGATCGAATTTTGCCATAGTTTTGTGCAGTTTTCTTGTAAAATTTTGTGTAACTGTTTCAGTATTTTCCGTATTTATCATTAGTTGTGGTAATAACATTTGTGCACCTGTGACCGCATAAAAAGGGGGAAAATTGGAGCAGTTGGGCATACTTCGAATTCCCATGAGAACTATTGGTAGGGGTGAAATCCAAGATTCTTTTCGGGCCATAATAGCTGTTTTTAAGGTTCTGTGGGCTCTTTCTATGAGTCCATTGCATTGTGGATGATAGGATGTTGTACGTAGCCTATAGAATCCAATAATTTTTGATAGTTCAAGGAATAGTTCGCTCTCAAACTGTTTTCCTTTGATATGACATGGAGTGGAACACCAAAGCGCGTAATCCACGTGTTTACAAAAGCTTCTGCTACGGTTTGTGCTGTAATATCCGATATAGGTTGTGCTTCTATCCATCGACTGGTTCGATCTATACATGTTAAAACATACCGACATGGATTGATGTAAGGATTGTTGGAGCATTTCGCTGGTGGTAGTGGTCCAATTATATCAATGTGTACAGTATGGAATCTTGATGATGGTATTTCCAACGTTTGTACAGGCGATTTGGTATGTCTGTATATTTTTGCTCGTTGGCAAGATGTGCATGATGCGCATAGTTCTTTGATGGTTTTATCCATATGTGGCCAGTAAAATCTAGCCTTAATCATCTTGATAGATGATTTTATTCCAGGGTGTGATATTGCATGCAAGCTGTCAAAGATAGATTTTCGTAGTGTGCACGGTACAAAAGGTCTGGGGTATGACGTTGATGTATCACATAACACAAATTGATCTTTTCCAGATAATGTGAATTTCTTTAAATCTGGAAAGGACTGTATTTCGGTGTCTGATTTTTGTGCATCTGCCAGTGCTGGCAGATCGTATATATCTATTTGTACAGCAAATGTTGGGCGAGACAGACAATCTGCAACTACATTTTGGTTACCCTTCACATGGACTATATCTGAAATTAATTCTGTAATAATTGCTAGCTGTCTTTGTTGTCTATCTGATTTGGCAGGTTTTAGACTGTGGAATGCACCGCATATTGGTTTGTGATCTGTCAGAAGTAATACTTCACGACCTTCTATGAGGTGGCGAAAATGTAACACTGACAAATATGCTGCTAAAAGTTCACGGTCAAAAGTGGAATATCTCGTCTGTGTTGTCGTCAGTTTCTTTGATAAGAATCCTATCGGTATTGGATTTCCATTTATGACCTGATGTAAGGCAGCACCTACTGCATATTTGCTGCTGTCCGTGACTAGTTGATACTGTGTACAAGTTGGTTGAGGATGAGATAATTCTGTTAGCTCACCAAGTATTTTTATAATGTTAGAAAAGGATTGTTTTTCCAAATTATTCAAGGTAATTAATCCTTTAGGTGTTAATCTCATTCTTTCGGATAAAGGTAAGAGTAACTTCGCAAATCCTGGTATTAACTTCCTGTAAAATCCTACCATACCAAGAAATCTGCGTAAGCTTTTAGCATCTGTAGGACACGGAAAAGATTCTATTTCTTTTACTTTGTTAGCAGTTGGTGTGATTCTATTTGAATTAATTCTAAAACCTAGGAAATCTAGCGATGTTACATTGAAAATAGATTTCGATAGTCATATTTTCAGGTTATTTTCTTGTAAAATCCTAAAAACTGTGTCTATATCTTTCTTGTGGGAAGGCTCGTTGTCGCTGAAGATTAAGATGTCATTTAAATATATAAAGACACAGTCTATCTGTTGAACGATTCTGTCCATGTACCTTTGAAATGTTGCCGACGAATTTTTTAACCCAAACGGCATAAATTCGTAATGAAAAAGACCCATCGGACAGATAATTGCCGTTTTAGGAATATCATCTGGGTGCATTTTAATTTGATGGTACGCTGAAATCAGATCAATTTTTGTAAATCGCTGTTTATTAGCGAGTTTTGCTGTGAATGAATTTATATTGGGAATGGGGTATCTATCACTTTTAGTGATGCTGTTTAATGCACGGTAATCTCCGCAGCAGCGGTATCCTCCACTTTGCTTAGGTACAAGATGTAGTGGGCTTGACCATTCGCTGTCTGAAGGAGTTATCACGCCTTCGTTTATGAGTCTTTTAAACTCTTCTTTAGTCGCCGATAGTTTTTCCGCTGATAGCTGTCTGGATTTTGCAAAAACCGGTAAGTGACTACCTGTATCAATTCTGTGATAAACACCGCAGTAGTTGTTATTTTTGTTTATATGAGGAGAAATGATTTCTGGGTATTTATCCAGACTGGTTTGAATAAATGATGGTAGTTCTACTTTGTTAATGACCACGTTTACTGGAGATGTCGTGTTTAGTATTAATTCCTTTTTGGTAGCTGTTAACGGGTCGTAAATTGTTTTATTTTTGCAGTCGATTATGAGACCAAATTCATTTAAAAAGTCAAATCCAAGGAGAGGATTGGTGATATCTGCGACCACAAATGTCCAGGAAAATGACCTTTTCAAAGTTGGTATCCCAATCTCTAGGTTTGCTTGTCCGTGGCATTTTATTTTCTCTCCATTAGCGGTGGTGAGTGATACCGGTGTTGGATTTAACGTGACGCCGTTTAACCTAGACGCTGGTATTATTGAGATACTTGCACCAGTATCCACTATAAATTTTAATGTAGTTGTCCCTAATCGTGTATTGATTTGTAATAGCGGCGAACTCAGGGGGACAGACATGGTTCGCGCAGTTAGTTTTCCGAGTCTGTTGGAGTTGGTGTAGGTGGACGCGAGCTTGGTAGTATTTTTGTGTTTTGCTTCTTCGGCCATCTACACCAAGGTTTGCAAGTTCTTGCTTGCTCAGCAAAGTAGAGGTGTGCTGTACATATTTTGGCTTTTTGTTCCGGGAAGAAAGGTTTAATACCTGTCGGTAAAATAATATTGTCTTTGCTTTTCTCAGTTTTTTGTGTCCTATGCTGAGCGGTGAACGCTATCGCGTTGATATTGTTAAGCAGAGGCATAAGCTCATCCGCTAGCTTTCCAAGTTGAGTTGGACTTAACTCCTTTTGTGAAGCAATGACGGGGGAAATTGTCGCTGGTAGGGCCTGAAGAAATTTGTGTATTACTATTTCTTCTCCGATACCTATCCGTTTTGCTATCGATAGCATTTCTTGCAGGTATGTTGAAGGACGGCCTGTAATAGTAGTTGTTGACATAAATTTGTCCAGCAATTCCGGCTTTGTCCTTTCGTGGGCCTCAATTAATGACTGTTTTATTTCCTCGTATTTTTTTTATTCTAAAATTGTTATCGGTATTTTAGCTACCACCTCTGCAGGCAGAGATGATATTACCGTGTAGAATTTTGTTGTTGATGCCGTTATATTGCGCAGGTGGAATTGTGCCTCCAGAATGGAAAACCAGCCATTCACTGCCGTTTCCATGAATTCTGGTGTCTTTATGTTAATTTGCTGTAGAGAAGTTTCTTCCATTTTTATTTATTTATCTTATTTATTTATTTATTCTTTTTTGTGTGTGTATATATATTTTTATATGTATGTATATATATATATATATTTGTTGTTGTTGTTGTTGTAGACGAAGAAAAGAGGAAAATAATTTTTTTTATTTACTTACATCGAAGGTTCTCTCTTGAAACGTTTGCGACGTGAAGTTGAAAAATTGGTTGAATTTATCCTGGAATTTTCAAAAGATGCGTCTTATATCCTTTTAGTTGGGGTCACCATTGTAATATATGTACTTGGGTTATGTTATTTGAGATAATAAATGAGAAGTACAAATATTAACTTTAAAAGAGGAATTTTATTCTTCGTATACAACGCCACGTGTTGGCTAGAAAATGTCCGGCGGTCAACACGTATGTTTAGTGTTTGGAATCTCTTCAGCAACTGCCTCCTCTTCTGTTCTTGGGTCGTCTTTGGCAACTGCCACTATCTCCGCTGATTGGCCAGAGGGTGAGGGAGAGCGAGAGAGAAAAGGAGAGAGAAGGGAAGAGAGAAGAGTGAGAGGCGATGGATTCTGGGATAGCATTCCTTGGCCGAGGTGGAAGTAAGGACCAAGATTTCTGTTAAGGTAGTATTGACTGCCCATTTACTGACCTTAGTAAGGGAGGTGATACTACAAGTGCATGCTATAATTATGATAATGATTAATTTACAGTGTATGATGTATTTTAGAAGTGGCAACTGCAATTTGAGTGACAAGTGAATTTTTTTATGCAGTTAACACTTGAACTGAAGAGCTCCTCAATCAAGTAATCTGCACAAATAAGGCTGATGACAAATGGACTATATGAACAACATTTTTCTCACAACAACAGCATCATTGCTATAGGGGAAAAGTTGGTTGCCACTGCAGGTGCAAATTTTT
This sequence comes from Sepioteuthis lessoniana, assembly GCA_963585895.1. Taxonomy (NCBI): domain Eukaryota; kingdom Metazoa; phylum Mollusca; class Cephalopoda; order Myopsida; family Loliginidae; genus Sepioteuthis; species Sepioteuthis lessoniana. Next base: position 89,482 of record CAUZXS010001667.1, on the reverse strand, counting down.
ATCAGGGTGGCTTGCAAACTCTGTTTCATAGCCGGATTGTCTTTTCCCTGAAGACATTTATCCTTCAACTGCATCAATATCTCTTCCTCAATATTTCTTCCTTCTCTTTATTCATATCAAATTTCCTTTTTGGCTTATACAAAGATTTCATTTTGAACTTTGCCTTCATTGAGGTTACTTGTAACATCTATTTGATGATCAGTATGAAAGCATGAAACTTAGAGTTATGGAAGAGAAGCATAGATCTCCCGTAATAATCAAGGCTTTTTAAACCTGCTCAGCCATTTTGGCACGGAGCACTTTTTAAGCTGAACTTCTTTATATGGCTCCTATCATTTGTTGTTGAGCACATTTTGAAAGGTATTCAAACACTGCTTAAGCAGTCATTTTGACCCTTGGCTTTAATGTGGCTACTGGTAACATCTGCCTATCTGATGAGTGTAAAAAACATGAAACCTGGAGTTACAGGAGAGTAGCTTGGGGATTTGAGTATATACAGTAGCGTCCAAAACTAATGGACAAAATTTTAAAACCTAATATTTGTTAGAAATAACAACTGTGAAAAGCTGAAATTTAGACAACTGATAGTTGTTATCATCCATAATAACATACTAAAATTTGAATCATTTGCAAAGGATAGAAAAAGAATTATAACAATTATTTATTTATTTTCAAATTTATCCTGGGAGAAACAAAAAAAAAAGGGATTCACCACTTTTAATAAGCTACAAAAGTACCCCTCACTCATATGCTTGTCCACAATTGGTCTCCCTGTATAGACAATCATGTAATGACCAGTTCAACTTCAAATAAAACAAAACAAAACAAAAACCATTCGCCAAATTTGGAAACTATTGCTATACAAAAGACATATCTAAATTTCTTATTCTTTTATGTCAATAAAAACTTGCAAGCAATCATCCTCTAGAGTCAAATAAAAATCCTCCAATTCTTTCCATCTTTCCAGAGAGACATGAAAAAATGATTTTTATTTGCAAACAAAATTTTGCATTAAGAAAAAAAGTTGCAAGAAAAGTTTTCTAAGTAGATCCATTAGTGTTTAGTCTGTCCAAGTTTTGGTGGCATGGGCAGAAAATGGTGAGTCCACTTTTCAAATGCAAATTCCCCTCCAGCTCCGAGTCCCACTTCAGAAAAGTCCATAACTTTCTAGGTACATTTCCTGGAGAGAAACTGAACAGGCCCTCAAGAAATCAGAGTATTGACAAAATGTGTTTTGAAGGCAGTGAAACATCTATGACCTTTTACCATTTTTATATTGACAACCTTTGGCTTCTGATGTACTCACAGGAAGAATTCGGCTCAAAGTTGATTTTCTTTTTTAAGATTACATGCTGATGTTCCATTTTTTTTAAATAACTGCTTTCAATTTCAAAGTGGAAAAGTTTTCTGCTCATTCGTCTCAAATAAAACAGATTGCCTTATTTTTGTGACACTTATTGTTAGTGGGTTAGTCCATGGGCTATTATACAGCCCTAACTAATCTTCTCCATGAGGGTAGGTTTCTTCCTAAAAGTGTCTGAGTGTAGTTAGATTTTGTTGGTTGGTTCAATGGCATGTCAGCAATTGTTAGGTTATTTAATGCTGAAGTCAGTTTTTCTTTTTGCCAGGAATTATATGGTTTCCAGTAACTACTACTACGGCCACCACCAATACTATTACAACTAATAATAATAATAATAATAATAATAATAATAATCATAATAATCAACAGGGGCTGTAGAATTAACTGACTGCCTCCTTGCAGAGAGGTAAGACTCTCCCAATGAGTGTCCTGTATATAACATTAAACAATCTGATGGTGAGACTCTAGTCTTGGAGTTCTGAGGAATATGGTGTACCTCTTCATTGCCATTGCTTCCAGATCCACTCTGGCTTGGAGTGTTAGCACCTGAAAGGGTCCTATCTATGGCTCAAATAGAACAGTTTGACATTTAACCTTTGTATAAACAAATGACTAATGTTAAATTGAATTGTTAAAAATAGAACTGTTGGACCATTTAACTGAGTGAAAATGAATGTCTGTCTAATTGAATTGATAGTGATACAAAGCAATAATTGGACTCATTTAACTGTGTGCAGTGTTGAATAGAATTATTATTGTTAAATAGCAATGTTTGAAACTCTTTAACTTTGTGCCTAAATTCAATTATTGGTATTATATAGCAATATTTGCAACCAATTGACTGAGTACAAATGAATGAATAGCCTTGAATAGAATAATCAGTGTTAAATAATAATTCTTGCAACCACTTCACAGTCTGCAAACAAATGATTAATATAAAACAGAATTATTAGTGTTAGAGAGAAATAATTGAGACCATTCAACTGTGTAGAAACAATAGTATTACAAGTGTGCAAACAGATTAATTGTAACTCATTTAAAAATGAAATTACCAACAAACAATTCACTTACAAATTATATACATATATCCAATTAAATGTGTGCAAACAAATAGAAAGAGTTGAAACCATTTAACTGTATGCAAAAAAAAAAATGAACTCAAGCTCATTTAAAAATGTTATCTATAAAATGAGTTTACAAATCATACATATTTGATATATATGTAAAAACTGGATTTGGCATTAAATAAACTGCGATGGTTAATATACAATAAAATCCAACCAAATCAAACCATTAATAATGATAATAATAATACTGCTAATAATAATTTATAAACAATTATGGCTTCTTGTAATTATCATTAATACATATAATTTGTTAAATGGCTTCAAGTATTTCTATCTAATACTAATAATTCATTCACAATTATATAGTTTAAACACTTTCTATTTAATAATAATCATTTTCATAGCTATATGGCATCAAGTAATTTTATCTAATACAAATAATTTTCAACAAAGTATATTTGACTAAGAGATAGGACCTTAACAGATACTCTCACTCCTAATTAGAGTGGTCTTGGGAGTAATGGTAAGGAAAGGGTGATTTCACACTCTTCAGAGTTCCAGAAGTGGGGTCTCACTACTAGATGCAGTTTAGCATCATGCGCAGGATATACTAATTTGGAAGCATTTCACTGCTACATGGAAACTATTATATTGCTTGTGCTGATTAAATAAAGAATAGCTTCTATAATCAGTCGGTATGAATGAGTTTGATTCTCATGTGGGTGGCTCATATTTCTGGCCTTGTGCTAAACAAAGTTCAGCTTAGTAAATCACTACTAGCAATTGATATCATTAGATTCTGTGTTTTGCCAGTTCCATTTGAAAACAGTTAAAATAATAAGCTTTCTTTTGATGCTCAAAATTTATCTCAAATACTAATGTCTTGGAATTTATCTTTTAGAAAATTGCTACTAACATGGTCTTATATTTATTCTAAATCTCATATTTTGAACACATCTCTTATGTTTTTTCAGTTCCATTTTCTTCAGCTTATTTTTATTTTTTTGAAGAAACACTTTCAACATCAGCTGTGCAGGCAGAACATCAGGTCTTCAAAGAACTCTTTTCACCTTTCATCTTCTGGCAATTAAGGGCAATTATAACATTTTCTGACACAATATACAGATAAATGCTATGAAATGGGTGTGATAGAATCATTCAATTACAAGGACATTCCTTCTGACAAATGCCAAGAACAGATGTCATCATTTAAGGTCCTTAGATCTCCATTTTGCTGAAAAAGAAATGGCTTTTTTCTCATCAAGCAAATAGCACTCAATCCATCAAGCAACTTTCTTACAGTCTTTCCCTTGATTAAAATTTCATTTTCTCTCCTCTTGGCACAATGTTCTTCACCCAGATCCTTCTTAACCTATGAAGAACAAATTTACATTGTGTTTATTACAAGTACAAATCTGGGCAAAAAAGGAATCACAACACAAGAAAATTTAAATTTCAACATTTAACTTTTTTGACCAATGATAAAATAGAATGCAAACAGCAGTAGGGATACAAGAAATAATTATCTTCTTTAGATAATTTATATAATCATTAGAGGGTTGCCAAATGTCATATGGCAGTGCCAGGAACTCTTCTTGGCCTCTCTTTGCCTCTGTTCTTTGAACAGTTGAGATGTAGTCTTAGACCCTGTCAGAATAGTAAAGCCACATGGCTACATTAACCACATTTGTCAAGTAAGCCTTTGTCCATTTGGAACTCCTTCCATATACTACTTGTTCATAGAACAATATGTACATAATTCTATGATTGGACACATTTGCATTTTCTTTCTTTTAATATCACTTGTATGTATGTTATGCATATAAAAGGTTAACTGTTAATGTATATGTGAATGAGTTAATCTTATCTTTTCCAGAATATAGAAAACAGAATAGAGAGAAAAGTAACCTAAGTTTATGTGTAAAGCAAAGCATAAATTGAGTGCTAGCCTTTATAATATGACTATATTATGTGGGTATAGTGTAGACTGAATTTCTTGAAAACATTAACTTTTAAGCTTCAATGTTATACAATGATTTTTCAAACTGTTTTTATCATACTTGCTATACTCCCAACCAGGACTACTGCTTGCCATTTGGGTCCCCTATAGATGCAATGTGTTGTTTACCCTTCAAAGAAAAACACACAGATATGTATTAGTGATGATATTGAAATGTGTAAGAAGGTTTTTGAGATTTAATGTAACTGAAGGAATACAATAAATAATTATCTCTTCTGGATAATTTACACATCCATCAGGAGCTAATAGAGTGTCATATGACATTTTCAGAAACCAATTTTAAATATTGTTACTACAGCTCCATGTCTAAAAAATATAGGGAAATCTGTTGGATATGTTTATTTCCAGTCCCACTGAGTACTAGTACAAACAGTAGCAGATTGAGAAATGTATGAACCCCTTTATCCCCACCAGCTATGGTTTAAATAGTATCCCAACTATCTTTTTAGAAGAATAGCTTTGGCATTAAATAATCCATGAAATTTGATATACCATTAAATAAAGAAACCAAAACCATATCTAGTGGAGTATATTGATAGAATAGCAGAGATTCATAAAACACTTCAGATATAACACATTAAACTTTTGCTAGTTGGGGCCTCTGATTGTTTTGGATCTTTGGGCACTGTCTTATGGCTCAACAATCATATATTTATGAAGACTATGTTTTAATGTGTTTATCATAGCACAACTGCTATTATCATTATTCAAATTTTATTTTTAATAATTATGGTGTCACTGTTAGTATTCTTGTGAAATCTCATTATATTTTTTATTTAAACCATTCTTTGTTCATATGACAGTGATAGAATCTAAGTCAGTATAATTAACATTGACAGTATCATTATCATCTTCATTCTTAATGAGAGGCTGTTGAGGTCAATTTCCCTATCATCATTTTCATTGTGATGATCTTTATCAGAGTTATAATAATAACAATGAATCAATGTCCTCTTTTCTTGCTTTGTCATTCTATTGCCAAGATCCATTAGAAAAATCTGAGTGAATAGTAGGGCATTTAAATTCATGAATGAAACAAAAGAATGAGTGAAATGAGAGCAATGAAAGAATAAAACAACAGAAAGAATAAAGAAAATGAAAAAGTAAATAAAGTGAAAGATTAAAAGTTGTATGAAATGAAAGATTAAAAGAAAGGAATACAAACAGAAAAAATAATGTGTAAAAAGAAAACTGAATAGAATAAAAGACTGAATGATATTGAAAAATGGAAAAGTATAAAAAATCAATAAAATAAAAGAAATAATGAAATAAAAGAAGTTATAAAATTTTTAAATGATTAAAATGAAAGAAATAATGAAAGAAATAATGATTAAAATATAACAGAATGAATGAAATGAAAAACAGAATAAAATTTACGAATGACTAAAAAGAAAGAAAACATGAAATTAAAGGAAGAAATTAATGAAATCAAAAGAGAATAAAATTCAAGAATGAATGAAAAGAAAGAAAATATTATATTAAATAAATAAATAAATAAAATTGAAGCAGAATGAAATGAAAAAAAAGAATAAAATTCAAGAACAAATGAAAAGAAAGAAAAAATGAAATTAAATAAAAACATGAATAAAATCAAAACTGAATGAAATGAAAGAAAAAACTGATAAAAATTCAAGAATGAATAAAAGAAAGAAAAGATGAGATCTGATAAAGAAATGACAAAATATAAACAGTATTAATGAAATGAAAAAATAAAACTCAAGAATGAATGAAAAGAAAGAAAAAATGAAATTAAGTAAAGGCATGAATAAAATAAATGAATAAAGAAAGAAAGAAATGAAAGAAAACAAGGAAATGAAGGAAGGAACAAAAAATGAAATTAAATGATGAAATGATTAAAATAAAAAATGAATTAATGAAGTGAAAGCAGGTAATAAAATTCAAGAATGAATAAAATGAAAGAAAAATGGAAATAAGATAAAAAAATAAATAAGATAAAAACAGAATGACTAAAATAAAAGAAAAGAAATGAATAAAAAAAACAGAATAAATTAAATGAAAGGAAAGAATAAAATTCAAGAATGACTAAAAAAAAAGAAAAGATGAAATTGAATAAAAAAAATCGATTAAAATAAAAACAGATTAAATGAAAGTAAAAGTTACTAAAAAGGAAAGAAAAAAAGAAGGAAATGAAATGAAATTCATAAGTCCATTAATCATAATGACCTTGAAATGAAAAATGAACCTAGAAGAAAAAAAAAAGGGAAAAACTGATACTCTCCAATTAAATGATAGCCTTTTAATCAAGCGCCATCTTCTTTTTACCAGTCACTTCTCCCTGCCCATTGATTTGGCACAGATACCAACTAACTGCTCATTGTGCAGAGCATTTAAGATAAACCAAAAACTTGCATTTGATTAAGTATGATTTCAATCATGGCTGTCTGTAACATACCAGGCTTGAAGGATGATTGTTATGTCTATTTTTGATTATTTTTGTTCCTTCTATGTTTCATTGTTTTATCTACCCTATTCAGCTGAAAGGTTGAAACATCTGTCTAAAAATGTCTTAGATAACATTTGAACTTCTTTTTTAATTCATATTATCAGATTTTTTTTCATATTTACAGATATGGAAAACGAGATCTATTAAGCAAATTGAAGAATCAATAGTGTTATTATCATAACAGTGAATTAGACTTGGAGTCATATTTTTGTTATTTTTTAAAAGAAAAATTTGTGAAATGGAAGTATATTTTCTATTGACACCAGGTTAGGATAGTAACTGGAAAAAATCCTGATAAAAATCATTGAACTAATTTAAACTGTATTTAGTGCTTATAAATGAAAAATCCAACAGTTATGCTTTGTTAGTGTGTTTAATAAAGATTATGAATGAAGATCATCCCATAGTGAATTAAGTCTAGAGACCTGGAGAAGGAGACAGAATTAAAAGAGAAGATATATGATTAAATTGAGTGTGTGTATTTTGGAGGATATTTTCGGACTTTTGCATAGATAATTTTGGTTTGGTTTAGTTATTTGGTTTAAAGGTAAATTATTCCTTGTGGGTTATTTAATGCCAAATCCTGTTTATATATATATATATATATATATATATATATATATATATATATATATATATATATATATATAAAAATTGATAACAATGCTCCAAGTGGAAGGAGAGATTTATTGAATCATTGTTATCAATTTTTCTACATATTGTCAGATTACAATCCTTTATTTACTGTTCATATATATATATATATATATATATATATATATATATATATATATATATATATATATATATATTTGCATAGTGAGTGTGTGTGTATTTTGGCCGCAAGTCATTGTTTAAACAGGATTTGTTATAAGCTACAGAGTAATTATTTTCTTATGATTTTCATGTTTAGACATTGTTTCTTGTTTCTTTTTGTATGTCAGGATCTAACTAGGGTAAAAATTGTCCCATATTTACCCAAGTGCTTTCAACCAAGTCTCTAGTCATCCTCAGAGGAACCATTGCATTTTTTGGTGGGGGGTGAGTTTTATTCATTTGAAAGGGTTTTTCGGGGGTGGGTATCATTATTATATATGATTAGTCCATTAATTTAGGAGGGCTGCTAAAGTTAGTTATTAAATATGTTTAGTATATTGGTGCATGTTAAATGCTATTTTGTTCGTTAGGTTTTTCATTTTTAAGGCATGTTGACTAAAGGATTTGGAGGTGATTTTTATTGTTATTTTTATAGAGGTTCTTGATTTGTGATTGAGAATCTTTTGCATATCAGAGGATGTGAGTTTTTCAGTATTTTTGTTGTTTTGTTATTTGATGTTGTTTTATGGCACTTGTTTTTGAGAGTAAGCATGTAAGCCAGTGGGAGAGTGTTGTAGTGTGGGCAATGTAGGTATTAATTTTTAATTTTGTTTTCCGAGACACACTCTTGAAATGGCCATGTAAATTCATAAACAACATTGGTTTGGTTTAGGGAAGTTTTAGGGGAGTTTGTGCTATTTTCAACTATGAGGTTTAACATTTTAAATTCAGGGTAGTAGATGATAAGTTTGATTTATTTTTGTTGCTCAATTGGTTTAATGAGTTTGTGTATAATGTTGATAATATATATATATATATATATATATATATATATATATATATATATATATATATATATATATGATTTATTTGCTAATAGTTTGTAGGTAAATTTTTAAATAAGTAAGAGCTCATTTGTATGCCCATAGTTAAATGTTTCTAAGTATTGTTAACACTAATAATTCTATTTGATATTAATAATTTGTTTTCACACATTTAAATGGTTTCAAGTATTGCTATTTAACAAAAATGATTCTATTTAAGATTAATCATTTGTTTGCACACAGTTAAAGTGGTTTCAAGAATTTCTATCTTGACACAATTGACTTTCAGCCATTGTCTTCTAGTTGCTTTAACATAAAATAGAGTTGAGTACTTACTGCTACAAGAGCAATTTATACGCTATTGTTTTGACAATGATATAGGTACCAGGGCTAGACATGACTAGCTGATTGATCATTTTGGGCCTCTCAGACCACTTATCTAGACAAGTAAGGGCCCAAGTCAACTGTTGCAGGTAATGTGACCAGTTTGGTTGCTGGTTTACAGACTGTTCAGCCACCAATCCTCAAGCATTATGGGTGCAGATTTTTTTTTAATAAGGTGAGTTAAGAGTTTCTGCTATAGTTCTGTAACATAAAGCCCTATTTGGTAGCCCAGTGTACTTTTACCAAATGTTATGCTCTTGATTTGCCTTCATGGTTTGGAGCATAACCTCAGAATCCATAGTTTTAAGGCAACTTGACCTTTTGCAACCCAAGTAAAATTTCTTGATCTATCTGATTACAGTGCTGTGATCAAATGTGTCTTCACCTTTTGCTCAACAAATTTATTTGGTTGCTTTTTTTTGTAACCTTATGGTCTAGATTGAGCTTGTAAGCATAATTTTCCAAATTAGACTACATTGCACATTTATCTGTACAACTTTCAAATCACACATAAAGTGAAGTAATGCACAACATGTCAGTGCACCAACTACCACAATACTACAAACCATATTGGGTTCCTTCTATAGCTTGAATTGCTTTGGTCATATGATATATACATCATAAACTAATGCATACCAAAATACTGCTAAACTTTTGACTCACACTAGTAATATCTCAAATGCATTTTTCTATTCTAAAAAGTAGGTTACAAACGAGTAAACATTTAAAAGTAATGCTTTTAGGATTTGGTACTGGAGCAGCAGCAACACCAACGTGTAAACACATTCTCAGCCTAGGGCCTGAGTTATAGATTATCTATCACAGTGATTATCCTAATGATAACGGAAAAAAAGAAAAAATTCTTTGTTGCTTCCTGATGTATAAAGCAATTTAATTGTATTGGTAATAATAATAATAATAATAATAATGATAATAATTGTAATAATAGTAATGATGATGAAGATGATACAACTACTAATAATGATAATAATAATAAAAATAAATATTTGGATCTTGCAAGAAAGCTAAAAGATCTGTTCAACATGAAGGTGACAGTGATAGTTATTGTAGATGGTGTGCTTGGAACAGTACCCAAGGCCTTGAAAAGAAAATGAGGGAATTAGAGATTAGAAGAAGAATTAAGACTATACAGGCCACAGCACCGTTAGGAACAGCAAGAATACTTTGAAAGGTCCTGGAGATCTGTTGAGACTTGATGTTATGCAAGCTTCAGTGAAAAACCACCAATTAGAACTGGTGGGAAAAACTCATCAGGAGAATAATGTTAATAATAGATGTGCAAAGCTTATAATGAAAAAAAGAGAGAAACAACTGTAGAAATAGAACTGTCTAATCAGGAAAACATCGAAACACTAAAAGAAAAAAAAAATCTACAAATATCTGCGAATATCAGAAGCAAAGAACATTAAGCAAACATGAAAGAAAAATTAAAAAAGGAGTATCTCAGGAGAAGAAAAAATTTCTTAAACCAAACTATGTAGCAAAAATTCATTTAAAGGAATGAATAAATACTTGACCCCCCCACCTTGTAAGATGCTATTAACTTTTCTTAAACTAGACTAAGGAGCAACTCAGAAATATGGACTATAAAACAAGGAAATTGATGATGATATACAAGGCCTCACACCCACGGAATAACGTAGACAGACTATGTGGCAAGAAAAGAAGGTAAAGAGACACAATTGATTCACCAGGTAACTGTTAAGTCTACCTTAGAAGTGGCAATGAGGTTTTATTAGCAACATAAGCTGAACTCATTCCAATTAGCAGGTGTGATAGATAATTACAAACAAGCAATGAATTAGTATTTATTGACTGAAGTTTGTTGGTTCTATCACTATGCTAGGCAGTAAATATATATCCAATAACAACAAGAAGACCTACCAGCATGGAAGATTGAGTGGATGTCGCTATGCAGGGACTTGAAGAATATATAAAGAAGAGCAAAGAGAGATTGATTAGAGCAGCAAGCAACAGCAAATAGCAACAAGAAAACAATTATCATAGAATCTAGAAAACAAAAACAGGAAGTAAAAATAACTATATAGATACTTTAAGCACCAAACTTAGGAAATTGCATGAGATAGCATTGACATGGTTACACAGAGGTAACTTAAAAAGAGAAACTGAAAGCTAAAGAGAGAAATGGAATCTCAATTAATTGCAGCACAAAAAGAATAATTACATTAAAGCAAAAATTGATAATACAACAAGAGAATTGTAAGTGTGGGCTTTGTGGGGACAGAGATGAAACAGTTAATCACATAAGAGAATACTGTTAACAGGCAAAAAAAATGTATACAAGAAAAGACATCACTAGATGGAAAAGGTGATCCACTGGGAATTGTGCATGAGACTGAAATTTAACTATACTGACCAATAGTATATGCACAAGCCAGAATCTGTTTCAGAAAATGAAACACAAAATTCTCTTTGGCTTTGAAATACAAATGGTTATATCCCACTATGCTAACTTACACAACCTGTATTGAGTCCTCACTTATGATTCTTCCAACTTAAACACATGCAGTGTGAGAGACCCTTACACAGTTATATCTGGTGAAGCATACTCTTACATGGTCATATCCACACATGCATGTTACATACCAACCACCTCCCTACCACTATTATGAGTCTATCTGTGACCTACCCAAAGAAGAACATTCAGTCACCCCACAAATATATAATCAAAGAACTACTATGAACCACACTCCAAAGACAACTTTATTTTTCCCCAGTTTATTTGTCATTCATTTTGACTTTGCTACACCATGACTGGTGAGTGATACAGCATTGTCCACATTAGGAAAGCCTTCACTTTGCTTCTCTCTTTCTCTGCTCCCTTGTTACACCATCACCATAAAGGAATATAACACTAGCAGTGGATATATTAAACCACTTCCTCCTTTATAGTCTGTGTGAGGTAGGGGTTTCCCTATTTATTCACCCAAGTTTTTCTCTGTTTATCTTCATAGAGCACTATTGTCAAGATGACTCCTGGGATAGTAAGGAGAATTTGATTCATGTTTTTTTTAATGCAGTATGGTCCAGAATTTAAACTGATTATGTTTTTTTACTAGCCTGAAAAGCATGAACAGCTATAACCATATGGAAATCTGATCTCTCTGATAAAATAAAATGGAAATTCTTCCAAGCTGTAACCATGTCAGTACTACTGTATGATTGCACCACTTGGACTCTAGTGAAACATCTGGAGAAAAAGATCCATGGAAAATTTACTAGAATGCTCCTTGCTATTTTCAGCTAATCCTGGAAGCAGCACAATGCAAAAGAGTAGCTGTATGGCCACTTACTGCCAATTTCACAATCCATCCCTATAAGATAAGTCAGACATGCTGGGCACAACTGGAGACGTAAAGAAGTCATAAACAATGTTCTCCTATGGACTTCTTCTCTCAGACATACCAGTATTGGCTGACCAGGAAAAACTTACATTCATCTGCTCTATGTTGACAGTGGGTGCCATCTAAATGACTTGCCAAAAGGGATGACCATTAGGGGCTAATAGTGAGAGAGAGTCAAGGGAATATGTGATGTCACCATATTTTGATGATGATGATGATGATTTTTGAATTGCTCATCATAATATCAATGTATAACTCTAAATGAGAAGCAAAATAAAAGATTAGATAAATAAAAATATGTTAATAAATAATGACTGGTTATTGGTGGCTTAACCAAAAAAAGTGTAGTAGTGATAATAATAATAATAATAGTCTAGAAAAATAAAAAAGAAGAACCTTATAATAAAGTACCTTCTCATTAAGTCCCTTTGTAATTCTTTGCCTGTTATGCTAAAAAAAAAATGAAAAAGAAAGGTTGTTATTCCAAATACTGTTTACATACTGAAAAAAACATCTTAAGAAATTTTATCTAAAAATATGAATGCAATGTTATGTGTATTTCAAAAGTGACCACCAGGTGATTTCAAAGATGTGTATTGAACCTTAGAAATTGCTTGATGATTCAGTATTGAGTGATTATTTGATATAAGTCCAGCTTTTATTTATTTATTTATTTCATTTTTTTTAATCAAAAAGCAAACAGAACTTAGACATGAATGCTGGGTGTTGCAGCCAAGAAGAGGCTGTTTTGTGGGTAGTGTAGATGGAATGAGGAGGGATAGAAGATTGTTTATTTCAAACATTAGATGAAGTGGTGGGGCAAGACAGTGCTCTAGAGATTTCCATAGCCATATTTCATTTCAGTTACTAAAGAACTTCTATAATTATTCATGAATACCATGTTCTTGTGTATAACGTGTATCTGTAATTTGAGTTGTAAAAATCTTTAAAAAATAACATATCTTGTATATAATATCCACTGACTTTTTAGAATTTGTAGCTGCGAAATTTAGTACCACCAGATGTAGTTTAGTGTCATACCCAGGACACTACTGTCAATAGAGTAAGGATGTGAAAATAAACCAAACAATTGGACAATGGTGATACTATCTAATCCATAGAAGGAGGATAAGAGAGTTCAAACCTTTGCCAGAGGTATTATTCTGAAAGTGAACATGATAGTATGACTGGAGTTTGAACTTACTATGATGTCACACTCCAGCTCATAAACCATAATGCTATGAACATCCTTCTCCTGTTTAGGGACCACTGTAATAAACTATTATCATTTTATGATATGCATCATAAAAAACAGTCAAGTACTCTAAAAGAATATGTAGTCAGGCCCTACCATCTCTGGTTGATTCAATTGGCAAAACTTCCATATTCAAGACTCGTGAAACTCTAACATACTGTAATCATTTATGTATAATACACACTCATGTATAACATGCACCTTTAACTTTAGACTATGAAATTCTGAAAAAAAATTCTCATGTACAATATACATACAATAATAATTTGCATACAGTTAAATGGTTTCAAGTATTCCTCACATTCATTAAATTCTGTTTAATAATAATTTGTTTGCACACAGTTATAAGGTTTAATTCATTGCCATGCAAGAGTAATAATTTTAAAACAGATTTATAAGACTCCTAGATGGGAATCTTAATGTGTATTACCCCTCTGGCTCAGAGTAGACCTGACAGTAATAGGAATGAAGATGGGGGTCTCCATACTCCCAAAGTATTGGATAGGAAAATAATGTAAACTGCTTGATCTAAATGACAAAGCACATATCCTGTTTAGAGATCATTATACTAAACTAGTATCATTTTATTATATGTACAAAAAGACAACAAAAATGTATTTAAAGAATATGAAGTTAGACAGTCACAGCTTTGATTGAGTCCATCAACAAAAGTTCCATAGGAAACTCTAACATGTTTTTTATGATGATGAAGACTTCATAAAAAAGTAAAAGGAAGATTGACAAAAGTTCCATATTCAAGACTGAAGAAACTAAGTCAGACTGTAACCATCTTTGATTCACTTGATTGACAAAAGTTCCATATTCAAGACTGAGGAAACTCTAACATATGTATTTGATGATGATGAAGAATTCATAATAAAGTAAAAGGAAGATTGATTACAGCCACCAGCAACAATAAAGACAACACAAGCATCAACAGAACAAAATTAACCAGAAAACAAAAATGGTAAGAAAAACAACTGTGTGGACATTTCAAATGAAAGACAAGTGAAATTTCACACAAGAAAACTTGGACATGACTAAGAAAGAGAAACCTTAAGAGAGAAACTGAATCTCTTCTGATTGCAGCACAAAACAATGTCATGAGGACTAACTATATCAAAGCAAAAATAGACAAGATGCAACAAAATAGCAGATGTAGATTATGTGGTAACAGAAACGAAACAATCAATTGTATAATAAGTATATGCAGTAAATTAGCACAAAGAGTGTGTAAGACTAGACATGACTGGATGGGCAAGGTAATCCACTGGGAATTATGTAAGAAATTTAAATTTGACCATACAAACAAATGGTATATGCACAACCCAGAATCCATCCTGGAAAAGGAGATCCTTTGGGATTTTGAGATACAAATGGATCATCTAATCTCAGCTAGAGGAACAGATCAAGTGATAGTGAACAAAAAAAGGATTGGTACAGGGACAGGAGTACTTGGAAATAAGAGGACGAGTGGAGACCATCCAAATAACAGCATTGTTGAGATTGAACAGAATACTAAGTAAAGTCCAGGAGACTTGCTGTCACTAAAACTCCAGTGAAAAACCACCAGCTAATACTGGTGTGAAAAACCCTCAAATGAATAAAAAAAATACTAGAAACATGCTCCCTTAAATTTGGGTAAAAAAATCTGGGAAAAAAACATCTTGTCTCGAATAAGTGTTGACTTTTTAGAATTTCTAGCAATAAAATTTAACATTTGTTCAACATTTTATCTGATTTGTATAGAATAATAATAAAAATTCATGCAGTATCCTTATGTTTTGTAGCAAAACTTTTATGCAGTATTTTGAGCAAATACACAGACATGCTCACCCAAAAATGTAATAATCTTGTAGAAAAAATAAGCTCACTCTAGGAGAAAGAAAATTATAAACAAACACACATTCCAATGGATATTCCTCAGTAACAGCATAAGATAAAAGTGTTAGTGACACTTTTGTTAGCCTGGATCATAAACATAAATTATATTCAGTCATACTATCCAGAATGTGGTGATGCATGTAGCCAGTTAAAAAGCAAAGATAATATCTAGTTCTTGTGTATAATACACACACCTAACTTTTAAGCTTAAAAATGAGGAAAAACATTGGTTGATTGGTTGGTTATGTTGAGTTTATGGCATATCAACCATTGTAGGTTATTTAATGCCAAATCCTCTTTATATGAATAAACAGTTCTTTTTCAAATAATTCAGTTTAGTATAAGTACAGTTTTTTGGATTATACACAGTTAAATATAAAAACAGTTCTATTTCAAACAATTCCCTTTAGCATAAGTATAAATTTTTGTTTATGCACAGTTAAATGTAGATACAATTAATTTCAAACAATTCAGTTTAGCAGAATTACACAGTTTAGTTCTATTTGACCCATAGATAGGACCCTATCAGGCGCTACCACCCCAGGCCAGAGTGGACCTGGGAGTGATAGCAATAAAGAGGTACTCCACATTCCCCAAAGATCCTGCAGTACTGGAGCCTCACCATCAGACTGTTTATTGTCATATCCAGGACACTCATTTGAGAGTCTTACCCCTCTGCAGAGAAGCAGCCAGTATATTCAGTAGCCCCAGCTGACTGGGCCAGAGGAAAAGAGTGTGTGTTATATATGAATAATTCACAGCACATAAAAAAAAAGAGTTAGTTTTATGTATAAAACAATAGAGTTCATGAAAAAGGAGAAAAATATGTATTTATCCAATTCCTTCATCATGAGCAAAATGTGACACAAGGTTATTTTTTAAGCAGAGTAAAGCTGGTATAATTAAGAGTTTTCCTTCTCCTAGACTAGTTGCATAACCAATGCTAAAGAACCCAGTCTGTTCCACTATTTAGCTATAGCTCATGGTGGGGAAGACAGATGGATTCATACTTTTCCAAAGAGCATTAGAGTGAAGTGAAACCAGCTATGGGTAAATAGTAGGGCAGACTAGGTTCTTAAGCCCTTGGTGATGCAACTAATCAAGGAGAAGGAAAACTCTGAATTCAAACCTGTTAAACTCCGCTTAAAAAATTGACCTTGTGTCATATCCTGCCTGAGTGGATGGGTTGCTAAAAAAAGGAGGTGCCCGTGGTGTAATGGTTATCGTTGTAGGAAATGGACATGGCAACACAAGTTCAAATCCTGGACGAGATTGATTGCATTTCACATAGCACTAATACCCTTGGGAAAGGTATGAATCCAATTATTCTCCCTCCAGCTATGGGTAAATAGTAGGGCAGACTAGGTTCTTCAGCCTTGGTAAGGTAACTAGTCTAGGAGAAGGAAAACTCTGAATTCAAACCTGTTAAACTCCACTTAAAAATTGACCTTGTATCATATCCTGCCTGAGTGGAGGGGTTGGTAAATATGATTAGAGTGAAGTGAAACACAAATAACCTTGTCCAGGCTTTGAATTTAAATCACTGATTCCATTACCTACCACAATAACTGTCACACTATGATTGTAACCTGAAATGAAGAAATCTCTCATCTTAGATTTCATATTGGTTAATTGAACTACAATACAAATCTGAAAGAACATAGCTGTATATCAATGGTTCTTTCTTTTTTTACTTACATTTAATCCAAAAAATTTTTAGGCACATTAAAAGACTATCTATGCCTTCATATTAAAAATATTATTACATATGATGGACTTCCACATGGATCTTGATGTATGACTGCTCAACAGTTCAGTGAAAAATGTGAACTGTAGGATAACTTAGAGAGTTGATTTGACAGATAATTGACCATATGAACATCTGATCTCCCTGATAGAATAAACTGTAAATTCTTCCAAGCTGTAGTCATGTCAGTACTACTGTATGATTCTACCTCTTGGACTCTAATGAAGCACCTGAAGAAAAAGCTAGATGTTAACTTCACAAAGATGCTGCATGCTGTTTTAAACAAATCCTAAAAGTAGCACCCAACAAAAAAGCACTTGTCCAGCCATTTACCTCCCAACTTTTAGACCATCCAAGACATGCTAGACACTGCTGGAGTTGTAAGAATGAATTCATAAGCAACATTCTCCCATGAACTCCTACACATGGACACACCAGTGCTGGCTATCCAGGAAAAATTCTATTCATAAGCTCTGTGGGGATACTAGATGATGTCTAGAGGACTTAATAAGAGTGATGACTGATAGGGATGGATGATGAGAGAAAGTCAAAGCAATCTGTGTGGTTGGCAGACCTTGATAATGATGATGATGAAAGAAATCATCACTGAACTTTGAAAATTACAGTTTTCTTTGAATGTCAAGTGTTCAATTGTATATCATGACATAAAATTTTAGGATTGAAGCAGCTTTATCTTAGGACTAAAAAATCACCTTAGTGTTATGGTCAGACACTAGGTGAATTATAAGATTTTATTAGTTTAAGATATGGAATCAAATGAAACAAATTGCATATCTGAAATACAAATTCTCAGTTCAGTCATCAAATTTCTACAACTGTAAATATTCAGGTGGAGTGGTGGCTAATAACATGAAAACTTGCTTATATATATATATATATATATATATATAGAGAGAGAGAGAGAGAGAGAGAGAGAGAGCATTCAAGTGGAGATGATACTACAAATTCAACTATGATAATTGTTTAATATTTTTATTCTTATTATCAAGAATGACTGTCACAACATGTGTAATCATTACAATGAATGGAAATTTGTATTTTTTCTATTTAATAGATCCTACTTATGATAGAATGGATTATAGTTTATTTATGATAAAATCTATACTGTTGGTAGTATCTTTAGTAATAACTGAATGATCCCCTAAGACAAGAACTGGATATTATTTATTATCTATTTATATAAAAAGTGTAATGTCACATTATATATATATATATATATATATATATATATCCATGATTAATAGTAGGGAATGTGTTGCAGACTTCAATGTTGACCGATTCAGTATTCTGAGTCAGTCACATTCGCCTTTTCATCTCAAAGTGTTAGAGACTCTTTACATTCGATCCCTTCAGCCTTCCCTTCGTAAACAGAGGGATTGTTTGTTGGGATTGAATGTAATTAGTTCCTAGCCATCCGCTCTTTGCTCCTACTACCCCCTCTTAGTGTTTTTTTTTCTTTTCCTCCCCTTTTCTCTATTCCTTTACTTTTTTCCATTTACATTCCCCCTTTTAAATATTTTTCTGGCGTTAAGATTTTGACAAGAGCCAGACAAAACTGGTCATTCAAATATATACATTTTTTTAATAATAAACAAGCCCACACATTCCCTAGGCCTATATGTTTTCCTTGAAATCAATAAGTTTTTAACCATTGACTATATATATATATATATATATATATATATATATATATATATATATAATCAAATCATGTTGATAGCATGGATTCCTTTTACTCTGTGACTATATTATCCACACTTTTCAAGTCAGACTTTTTCCATTTTAACCTCTTCCACATCCAACTTGGTATTATGGTTAACATGCTGGACTGCAAATGTAGTAAGCAAGCTGGAACTTTTGTTGCACTATTATGTTCACTTTTTGGCCAATATCTTTGGATAAGTATCCCCTCCAACTATGGTTTCACAACAGAGTACTGACAATGATCCTTAATTTTGCTATAGAATAGAGACAATGGTAATTGATTTTTCTATAGAGTACTGACAATAATTATTGATTATTCTACAGAGTTCTGACAATGGTTATTGATTTTGCTATGGAGTACTGACAATGATCCTTAGTTTTACTAGAGTAGTGACAATGGTTTTTGATTTTGCAAAAGAGTAATGACAATGATTATTGATTTTGCCACTGAGTACTGAAGATGATTCTTGGTTTTGTTAGAGAGTAGTGACAATGATCCTTAGTTTTGCTACCGAGTAGTGACAATGATTATTGATTTTGTTTGGTTTCTTTGTTTAATGGCATATCAACCTTTGTAGGTTATTTAATGCCAAAGCTATTCTTCAAGAAGAACTATAGGATAAGTGGGTTCATACTTTTCCCAAGTGTATTTATCCAAAAGTAAACATAATAGCATGACTGGCATTCAAACTCGCTTACTACAGTTCCGCAGTTCATTGCTATAACCATAACACCATGAGGACACCCCACCCAATGATTATTGGTTTTGCTACAGAGTAGTGAGAATTTCTATTGTTATGGTAGAATGTGGTATTATTTTGTTACTTGAAGCAAAAGCTTGCCCTGGTGGTGGGGCTTAGACTATACCAACTGCATCTCCTGCAGAGGGGTAAAATACCCCAAAGGGAGTTCCTGGTTATAACACTAAATTGCCACTTGTTGGTGAAGCTCCAGCTCTGGATTTTTGGAGAATGTAGAGTATCCCTTTATTGACATTATACCCAGATACACTCTGACTCAGAGAGGTAGTACCTGTTAGGGTCCCATCTATGGGTCAAATAGATCTGTTTGAAAATTATTTGCATTTGATAGGAATATGTGAAATCAAAGCAGAGTGCAAACAAATCATTATTTTAAGAAATAGAATTATTAATGTTAAATAGGAATATTTAAAACTAGTTAACTCTATTCAAATTTTTTGTTGTAAGAAATATTACTTTCAGCTAAAATTGTTTAGAAATGGTTATTATTAGTTACTTGAAAACATATAACTACACTCTGTCAAAAGTTATCAAGTAAATCAGATATAATTCATTAACTCAGATTTGGTTGGAAAAGAAATTCAATTTAAACAATCAATTTAGGTACCAAAACAAAACTAGAGTTGAAATTTTAGGTAGTGTCAATATGTTTTATTGACATTATTGAAGTTATTTGATGTATTTAAAAAAAAAACTACCACTTGAAGTTATTAGGTAAAACCAAATAATCACATTTTACTTCAATAAAAAGCTAATAAAATCATCAAAAATTGATCAACATCTATAATAGAACAAATAACAAAAACACATCATAAGTCTTTGAATCCTTTACATTTTAATATAGTGACCCTTCTTAATAACAGCCAGTAATTATTTTCATTGATTTTGTTGATTTTTTTACTTCAGTCAGTTCAATTTCTGACATGGTTGTTTTAATTGCTTCTTATAGGTCTGATTTGCTATTATAATGTTTGCCACTTTCATCTTCACTATTGACCAGTGATTTTTTATTGGATTCTAATAAGGACTTGATGATAGTCATTTCATAATGTTCTCTCTAGTCAATCTTTTATAGTCAAATTCACAGTTAAACTTAGATATATAAGAAGTAGTATTGTCATGCCTATCCACTTCACTTTAAAACTGCAAGACTGGGACTTGTACTCTGCAAAGAAGGTTTTGTTCATAGAATCACAATTGTTAGCACTGTTCAGTTTAACTCTTTCATTGACTTTGTACGGTAGGATAATGGTTTGGTTGATGATTCCAGCCCATATCATCACACTATTACATTACCATTTTGGAGGTGCCCGTGGTGTAATGGTTATCGTCGTAGGAAATGGACATAGCGACACGAGTTCAAATCCTGGATGAGACTGATTGCATTTCACATAGCACTAATACCCTTGGGAAAGGTACGAATCCAATTATTCTCCCTCCAGCTATGGGTAAATAGTAGGACCGACTGGGTTCTTCAGCCTTGATGAGGCAACTAGTCTAGGAGAAGGAAAACTCTGAATTCAAACCTGTTAAACTCTGCTTTAAAATTGACCTTGTGTCATATCCTGCCCGAGCAGAGGGGTTGGTAAATAGGATCATCACACTATTACATCCTTGTTGTTTTCTTTTAGCCTCTGGCACATCTGAATTTGATAAAATCCACCTTTGGCCCATCCATCAGATCCATCAAATGTCACTCAAGATTTGTCCTTGAAAATTACTTAAAAAATCAATTTTGATGCTTTAGAATACCTGCTTTCATGAGAGTGGGTTGTCTATTAGATTTTTTTACAGATCCCAATTCACAAAACATTCTACACCTTTTGTCCTTCTTGACTCCTTCAATTTCAATCTTTTCAAAGATGAGAGCACAGGACAAAAAGTGATTGTTTCACTATAACTTGCTTTAGTTTATGTTCATCTCAAAGAAGCAAGTTCTTAAGGCCTTATCTTTTGCTTTGAGTTCTCAACTTAGTCATATTTTCAACAGTCTTCTTTATTGTTTGATGATCTCTGAAAAACTCCTTTGATATCTCAAATGTGGACTGTCCCTCACTCAATAACTTTGTTACTTTCTGTTTTTCAGCAGTTGTTAGATCTTTCCCTTTACTCATGTTTCAACATACATTACAGACAAAAAATGGTTTTATTAGATTTCAGTGGCTTTAAGCTAATATCAGTTTAATCTACATACAAACTTCACTCAGTCCATTTTTGTAAATTCCAAATATCTCAAAATCTAACCATTAAAAAAAGGTGGAAAATTTAGTAAAATATTTTACTAAG